>LPNX010085780.1:3753-48549 GCA_001517045.1 Pseudotsuga menziesii
CCATACGAGAAAACTCAACTCTAGACTAATGATGGCTCAACATCTTTGTAAATAGGCTTGTAGGGTTCTGTCTGGTTTTGCTAGCTGAATTATTGACACAAAAGGTTTTGTTCTTTCCTTTGTTTCACTGTCAATGACTTACAAGATTTCTATAATTTTCTTCTTAGGGGTAACTTTTCTTGGAGGCTTGGTGATTCTTTGTACTGTATTGAAACAAAAGCTTCCAATTACTACACTGTCTTTTTATAGCAGAAATAGAAGAAAAATATACCTACAACGTTTTCTCTTTGAACGTTCTTATATGTAAAACATACCTCCCTATTTGAACCAACATAGCCATGAACAATTCTCAGTAATGAAATAAAGAAAAGAAATTAAACACAATATTTTCTTCCGAGTACTTGCTGGTTTTGTGGTTGTGGCTTACTAACAAGAAAGTAATGAAATCATTGAAACACGACTCCAAGTTCCAATTTTATTTTGGGAAGATATCAAATGCTATTTGATGTGTTATGATCAATTCACATTCTTATAACAGTATACAAATTTTCATGTTGTAGACCATATGCCACAAGCTTCATTTTGAGCTAAAATATGCAACCATTTTGCAGTACCATGTTGATGCTATGAAGTAGTGATACAACATTCACTAAACATTTAGTTCCAACATAGACAACTTGGTCTTGGAACAGTAATTGTTGATGAGATATGGGTTCTGTCCTAATATTGCCAAAATAATTTTGATCTTTCTTTTCTCAAAATTTCATAATCAAAAAAGGATTTTGAAAAAATTGAATCCATTTATATATTAAAAATACAAATTCAAAAAATAAAAAATTGCAATTTAACTAAAAGTTATATAATAAAAAAACTATTTAAACTACTTTTCATCCTAAATATGAAATATTTTTTTTTCATTGAAAATGTGAAAATCTATATCCATGTAGTTTGAATTTTTTTTTCTAGAAAAATAAGAGGTATAAATAAGTTATGTAATTAATTTTATGTCTTTGAACTTTAAGTAGGCTACAAGTATTTAAAATGTATATTTTAAATAGCACAGGGTGAAAATATGTATATATAAATAGCACAAGGTAGAAATATAAAGGGCTATAAAAAAATGTAAATGAAAAATGGATACATGCAATATATAGTGAAAATAGGGGTTTTTTTAAATTGGGAAAGCATATTGGGAGGGGGTTAAAAAAACCGGTTTTGGGAGGTATTTTCCAATATTTTTTGAAAATAGGGGTATTCTTTCACATGCCACGAACGAACGTGCTATGGCATGGTTTCACTAAGTGAAGACCCCGTGAAACTAAGCAAATAAGACAAAAATTGGATTAATTAATGTCTAAGGTAGCTAACTATGGGTTGATTATTCTAACACCCCCCCTTAAGCCTGACTTATGAGTAAAATATCAGAAAATTATAGGGCCTAGAAACAAGGCTTAGTCACCCTTTACATACTGCATGTCCATTTAACCAAGGAAAGAGGCAAAAACCCAGTGGGAAAAATCCTCCCTTAAACATGGACAATAAAACAAAATTTGGAAATCTTGTCATCACTCGTGCTTCACAGCATGATCAGAAATCCCCAACAGTGATTTGAGATTGCTGAATGTCTTCTCACAAAAAACTTTGGTGAAGATATCTGCTACTTGTTCTGAAGATGAACAGAAGAGAAGGTGAATGGTGCCATCATGCACAAGCTGTCTGATGTAGTGCATATGGATCTCAATGTGTTTGGTTCTCTGTTTCTGAACTGGATCATTGTAGATTCAAATGGTACTCTGATTATCACAATAGATAGTAGTTGAGTATTCTAATTCGAATCCACACTCACCAAGTAACCCCTGCAACCATAAACATAGAGTTGCTGCATTTACAACTCCTCTGTACTCTGCTTCTGTAGATGAGAGTGCAATGGCACTCTGTTTCTTGCTTGACCAACTGATTGGCCATTTAGAAAGCATGAACACATATCCTAATGTTGACTTTCGATCTGTGTTGTCACCTGCCCAATCACTATCAGTAAACCCAATCAAATCAAGATCAGATTTAGCTTTGTAGAAAATCTCATGAGTCCTTGTTTCCTGAACAAAGTTAAGGATCCTTTTGGCTGCTCTCCAATGTATCTCATGAGGCTGATCCATGTATCTTAAAGCCACACTTACTACATAAGAAATATCAGGTCGATTATGTGTAATATACAGCAAACATCCAATCAATTGCCTATACAGTGTATTGTTTACCATAGGTGAAGAATCAGCTTCTTCAAGCTTAACTCCTGAAAGGAAAGGAGTCTTGCTTGGCTTGCAATCCTTCATGTTGAATTTGTTCAGAAAATCCAAGGCATACTTGGAATGATGTACTTTGATCCCATATTTGGTTTGAGCAATCGCGAGCCCCAAGAATTGGCTCAATAACCCCAAATCAATCATGGAGAAGGCATGGTTCATTGCATCCTTCAAGGAGGCAATTTCATCCTTTGAGCTTCCTGTAATGAGAAGGTCATCAACATACAAAACAATGATCATTAATGAACCTTGAATCAGCTTCAAATAGACATTTGTATCTGACTTTCATCGAACAAAATTCAGTGATAGCAGAAAGCTATCAATCTTGGCATACCAAGCCCTAGGGACTTGCTTAAGCCCATACAATGATTATTTATCCTAAACACAAGATATGGATTAGTAGCAAATCCTTGAGGCTGCTGCATGTAAATATATTCAGTGAGATCTCCATTCAGGAAAGCACACTTCACATCCATGTGATGTACCTCCCACTGCTTCAAAGCTGCAATGGCTAAGGCTAGCCTAATGGAGTCCATCTTTGCCACTAGTGCAAAGGTATCATTGTAGTCTATACCATGTACCTGTGAGTAGCCATTTGCTACCAATATGGCCTTGTATTTCAGAGGTGAACCATCAGCAGCAAATTTTTTTTTGTAAACCCACTTAGACTGAACTAGCTTCCTCCCTGTGGGAAGATCAACCAGCTCCCAAGTGTGGTTCTTCTGGAGTGAGCTGAAATATTCTTTCATGGATGTTTGCCATATTGGATCATTTGCTGCATCTTCATATGTCTGTGGGTATGATTCAACCATCATATAGAATTTCTCTGTAAACATAGGATCTTTCATGCACAGAGCACTCTCGAACTGAGATCTAGTCCTCCTAGGATCATTAGGATTTTCAGCTAGTTCTCCAGCTGCATGAATGGTCTTTGCTTCCCATTTTGGTCTTGTAGGAATGTTAGGATATGAAATTAAATCATAATTATCATACATATCAGAATCAACAAGTTCAACTATCTCTTCACTTACATTCAAAGGTTCTGGTGGTGAAGAGGATTCTCCAAGTTCCACTGCTCCTAAAGGCTCTTCTTGGAACTGAACACTCCTTTCAATGACGGCTTTGTTTGTGCTCAAATTGATCATCTTGTACCCTTTTTAATCTTTAGAGTACCCAAAAAATAGACACTCTTGGCTTTGGGGCTGCAAAGCCTTCCTCTTTTTTGTTGGAATTCTAGCCCAAGCCCTCGAGCCAAAAATCCTGAAATGGGTCACATCTGGCTTGTGCCCACTCCATGCTTTGAAAGGAGTCATACCATCAAGATGTTTATGAGGCACCCTATTCTATATATAGGCTGCATATTTTATAGCTTCAACCCAAAACTTTGGTGGCAAAGTCTTAGCCTCCATCATGCAGGTTTCCATCTCTTTCAGTGATCTATTCTTCCTCTCAGCAACACCATTCTGTTATGGTATGTAAGGGATAGAATGCTGCATCTGAATACCTACATCTGTAAAATATTGAATGAACTCAGACTTGACATACTCACCACCATTTTCAGATCTGAGGATCTTGAGTTTCCTCTGAGACTGGTTTTCAACCAAAGCCTTAAAGACTTTGAAGAGGCCATAAACTTCAGACTTGTGTTTCAGGAAGTAAACCCAGCAATACCTAGAAAAGTCATCTATGAATGTCAATGCATATTTGACCTGAATCATTGACATATGAGGAAATGGGCCAGCAACATCATTGTGGATCAACTCAAGAGGTGCAAAGGTTCTCTCATGACTAGCTTTCTCAAATTTATGCTCTGGGTGTTTTCCTAAGATGCAACCTTGACAGACTCCTTTGGAAAACTTAATCTTTTGTAACCCTATGACCATTTATTTTTCACTAAGATCAGAAAGATACTTGTAATTGAGGTGGCCAAGTATTTCATGCCAAAGCTTGCTTGCCTCATTAGCATGAATCAGAAGAGCAGAGGGGTTTGAGTAGGGTAGGAAGTGTGAGAACATGTATACCTTCGAAGTGTGATTTGCAACTCCTTTTGCAATGACTTTACCACTTGAGATCTCTGTGATCTCAACTTCATCAGGGGAGAATATGACCTTCTTTGGAGACCCTGTGTGGGTCATCTGATACACTGATAAGTGGTTAGAGGCAAGACCTGGAACATACAATACATTGTTGAACTTATCATGGTCAAGATCAATCCTCCCTTTGCCCAAACTTTCAGTGAGAGAGTCATATCCCAGTACAATTGGTGGACCTTTCGACATGTCAAGTGAGGTGAATGCCTCCTTGGTTGAAACCATATGTCTTGAAGCTCCAGAATCAATGATGAAACTAGGTGAGCTTGATGTGCCAGAAACCAATGCATGAACTCTCTCTCTGTCTTCTGAATTTGATCCTCCTTCCCTCTTCTTTGAGCTATCAAGAAGGGAGATGCCATTCTTCTCCAGGAGTTGGGTCAGCATGTCTATTTTCTTCTTCATACAAGAGCTTTCAGAATGATTTTCGTTACTGTAGTATGCACACTTGCTCATTTCTCCTTTGTTCTTCTTCTTCTGGGGGTTCTTCTTGGAACCTTGAGGCTCCTTTGGAGACTTGTTCTTGTCTCTCTTTTGCTCAGGTGGCTTCTTAGCTTTATTCTTTCCTTTTGAATCCACCCTTGAATCTCCAGCAACTAGAGTTTGGTCTTTGGAAGGTTTGATGGTGCCCATCATCACCAATTTATCTTGTTCTTGTGTGAGAGATTCCATGAAATCTGCAAGGCTAGGCATTTTGCAGGCTCGAGCTGTCAACTTTGTGGCATGGAAGGTCGAAACAAACACTGAATAGTTAGGGCCAAGCTTCAAGAGTATGGCCAAAACTAGTTGCTCATCCTTCTTTTTTATCCCACATTGTCTTAGCTGCAAAACAAGGGCTTTGAACTTGGAAAAATAGAGTTGCAGGGATTCAAAGCTATTTGGAGTCAGGGAGATCAATTCATTTTCAATTTGATGTCCCCTCATCTCATCTATCTTACCAAAAATCTCAAAAATCTTCTCCCATACTTCATTTGGTGATGTTAATCCATCAAGATGGAAAAGGAGGTCTCTGGATATGCTCAGACACAGGAGACCATAGGCCTCATCCCCCCTGTTGTGCCATTTAATATTATCTGCAGCTGCATTGGGCTCTACTTCTATTACCATAGTCACTATGTAGAGGCCTTTCGATCTCAATAGTATCTCCATCTCTACTTTCCATTCAAAGAAGTTAAATGGAGTCAAGATGATCTTCTGAGATTGATTCGTAGCTCAGAAATTGTCCCTTCAGTCAGCAGAATGCTCCCAGTCAATGATGTCGAACCTGCAATAACAAATTGCAAGGAGAGAAATCGATCTACAAAGGCTTTGACACCATGTGGAAATTTAACCCAGGTGTTAGAACAATTACACTCACAACAATTTCCAATTATACATGCAAATTACTCACAAAGGAGACTGAATATGGAGCAGAACACTAATTTGTATTGAATAAGTGTACAATAGCCAAACCTATGAATTTATAGGATACCACAATAAATAATTACATGAGATATTCGAATGCATAAGGATTCCATTCGAATTTGGTCAAAAGCAGGCTTACTAAATCTAAGCAAATCCCCCATAGGTGCATAAAGCAGTTTCCAAATCTGTCTAGGAGCTCACGAATTGGAAAAATCAATTAGGAAAGATAATAGATGGTGGAAGGACAAATCATACATGCTTTTCTTAGGATAAAAGAGTGGAGGATGATGAGGACAAAAAACAAGTTAACTTCACCTAGTCAAACTTTCCAAATTGCCTTAAAACTCAGAAAAAGCAGGCAATAAAGCAGAAAAAGCAGACATGCGCTAGGAAGGCTAGGAATAAAGTAGATTTGATTCCAAGTGGTTTCCCAAGCACTCCATGACTCAAATTTAGAAATTTTGACCACTCTGAATGTGTGGAGGACAACTTGGATAAGGTGGAATATGGAAACTAGGAAAATAAGACAAAAATTGGATTAATTAATGTCTAAGGTAGCTAACTATGGGTTGATTATTCTAACATAATAAGGCAAGAAAAACTCATGATAATGCGATTACAACTTGACATAAGGGATTCCTGGGGAAAAGGGCAGCAAAAAGATCAAGAGGAGTATGAAGCTCTTGCGCAAATTCATGGCGATACTATACAAAGGAATCCCACACCCTAAAGGAAAAATGTTGGCACAGGAACCAAATGCAAAACATGAGCTAACTAGAGTACCCATGTATGGTCAAGCTCTACCATTCACATCATGTCACTTCTAACAGCAAAAAGAAGGTTCCGTGACAAGATAGAATGGGTTCATACCTAAGGTTAGAATGAAACGGTCATAAGGTCATGCAAAGTGCAAATGCATGTGAAACCTAACCTATATGCCAATTTAGACATAATACCTGAAATAGGCACAAACGGGTCAAAACCATGGTCAAACCGCACTCAAAACGGACTCCTACATCATCAAATTATTTCAAAATGGTCCAAAATGGTCAGAAATAGTCAAAAACCATAGAAAGTGGGTAAAAATTTTCAAAAAAATTCTATAAATAGTTAAAAATTTAAAAATTCCATACCATTTGAAATTTTTACCCAACATAGTGCATTTGAGCTCAAAACTTCTGACGCGAATTCCAGGAGCATCGTCCAACGAAATTCGACCCCATTTGATCCAGGTAACTTCTCATGTCCTCCCCTTCCCATTTCATGTAATTTTTTTAAGTTTTCATGGTCCAAATAGTTTTTCAGGCCATCCATAGTTGTGCGTTTCGACCCACGCGAAAATAAGGGTTTTTTCCACGTATAGGGATCGCAATACGCAGAAAAAACACCCAAACCCGCATACATACGCAGCTGCTTTGAAAATAGTCGTGTATGAGGCCGCAAATAAGGTTTTCAAAGGAAAATGCTAATCAAAACTCTGGTTTTTTGTTCAGGATGGTGTTAGAGTGGAGGGAAAGAGAACATGGAGATGTGGAGGAGGTCATGCAAAGTGATCTTATGGCCCAAAAAGCATTACAAGCATGTGGTTTGTATAAGTTTTGGTGTCTTGGAAACCTGAGGGCCAAACCAAGACTACTCCAGCTGCTAGTGGATTACTGGGATCCATAATTTGATACTTTTCACATTAACAGTATGTCACTTAGCATTGAAGTTGGGGACATATACTTTATCACTGGTTTATCCCAATGAGGAGATGTGGTAAATCTCCGATCTTGTGGGCTAGGAGGTGGATTGACTATTAATGAGTACATAGCTGTGTACTACTTTTCAGACACGAAAAATTTTGGGAGTCAAATCCCGACAAACTCTATCTAGGTTCTAGGATTGAAGGCCATACTATTGGCATTAGGCAAGATAGTCAAATTAGCTTCACTCCACCAGGCCTCTTGGCCACTGATGTTCTATGCGGTGGAGTGTATGAGACCCATAGTGTATGACTAGAGCACGATGCTGTTGAGCAACATGAAACAACAACTCAGTGACTGCAAAATGGGAAGGGTGCGGAACTTCAATTTCGGTAGCATACTGAGCACAATCTTCTTTGAGCGGGTACTAGGGCTAAGCCCTAGAGTGGACATTCCTCCACATGGAGTTCAAGATCCATCCCAATGACGTTGGGAAAATGTTATGCGCAGGTTGGGCGGAGGTAGGGTGGCTAACCCCTACCCAGCAGACTTTTTTCCATGGTGGTGGAGGCAGATCCTCGCTATAGATGACTACCCTTATGTAGGGATAGACTTCCATGGAGATCCAGACATTCCCCTACCACCCGGAGCGGCATATGGCGACATAGGTAACAAATCCCAAACCCACTTTTTAAGTTTTTTGAATTATTTAATTTTTTTGTGTTTTTTGGTTTAATGACTCAAAAGACATATTTTGGTGTGGCGACACATAGTGACAATCTGTCATGTGTATGTAGATGTAGGACCATAATCACCGGATGGTTTCCCTCATCATCGACGGAGGGGAAGGGGAGACGATATCATGGGTGCGGATGCGGAGCGGACGCTCCAAAGAATTCACATGAACTATGTACACTAGATGCAAAGGGTACCCATGGTGCAAGGCAAGGACTTGTCTGAGGCTATCCAGTTCTAGGTGGTTGGTGTACCACGAGCATGGGTCCGATTATTCCAAAGGCTAGCTAGAGCAGCAGTGTGCTACTGTCATAACCCCAAATTTTCACAAAAATTAAATTTTTTTGATGTAACATAAATTGTTTATAGCTGCAGTTTGTTAACTGCTAGCGGTTAACGAATAAATGAAACAGTTAAAAAACTAATGATTAAATTAAACACATATAAATTAATACTAATTTAATTTCAATATGTGATGTAAATAATATGCATTCAGTTGTTTCTAGCTGTACTGATGATTTGATTTTGTCAAGTAGGTGAGAAGTTACTTTCTAACTGGGGCTTACTTAGCAATTGCTAACTTACCTGGATTTCTGGATCTTACAGGCTTGACAAGTAAATTTTGAACCAGTAAGAGTTTATTAAGTCGTTAATCTAGATATACTTCTTTTAGCATAAATATACTGCTAGAGTAAAAGTTTGCTTAATAGAATTCAAGGGTACTGTGAGGTAAAGTATCTTTTCTTTACTTGTTTTGCAACGAGGATAGTATTTTAAAATCATGTTGTAAATACCAATAACCTTACCATACTCAATGTCTTTCATTAGTATGACTTTTATTTCGGACAGTTCTTCTTTTTAGCTATTAGCCAAGTTACTTATAGAGCTCAAGATTTTGTATAGCAATTCCTTTTCTGACATAAGAGTTTACTGTTGTTATTATTTCTAAAATTTAAAACACTGCTTAACAACATAGAAAGAAAACTAAGTCTTCTAAGAACAAGCTTACAAACGTACCCTCAGTTCTACTTTTAATTGAGCTTCAGTAGAGGAAATTTATCAGCTTATTATTGTGTAATATCTATAAATGATCATTTGCACAAATGTCGTCAAGTTGTGATTTCTATCTCCAAATTCTTTCATGACACAAGTAATGTGACAAAATTACATTATTATATTATTTATTTATAATAACAAGTGATACTATAATTATTATTGAACAGTTTTACTATCCTTTACTACCAAGTCTAATCTAACCTTGGTTTGATTCATCTTAGATCTTTGGTATCTTATGAAGACCAAATGATCATGTCATTCCAAGAAGTTTATCTTACTCTTTGTACCATAGACTACATTCAAAAGTAAGAGTTATGCTAGGGTGTAATTACTAATTATTTTTATACGCACTTTGTTGATTTATAAACTAGTTCTTACCTATTAGTGTTTGCATAAACTAGATCTAACAGCTTAGACATGCATCGTTTATGGTTATAAAAAGAATAGGTTAATAGTGATACTATCAACTCATGTTCATTAACTTTTACTATACTATTGATCTCTTCATAAAATGTTTTACTAAGGAAGATTATAAGGTCATTATAAAACAAGGATATTGATCCAATATATGTGTTGGTTCATACCAACGAAGATTCCAAGGTTTAAATAAAACAAGGGTTAATGATGCAATATAAGTCTCGTTCTTATACATAACTTGACCTTATGGTTTATCCATGCAATGATACGTTTTTTTGACTTTGGAGAATACATTATCATTATAGTCATTGTTTAAATTATTGATAATAATTTGTTGTCCCGACAATGCAGTGACAACTATATCATTCGACCCACTGTGGGCTGGATAAATTTGTGGGTACGTTGAACATCCACCACTGTGCAATGCATGATTTAAAAACCTCCAACGCAACCCTAAATCCTCATTCTTTGTTGAGGGTTTTGGTCTTTGCTTTGTCTGGTTTACTGCGGCCATGAGGGCTCACTTGTGCTCGTCTCCAACTCCATTGTTTGTGTGTAGAGAAGTGTTTCCACTCTAGTGTGTGGATTTCAAGACTCACAGTTCGCATTTGATTTCTCTCTGCATGAATTGCGTTGCTGTGCATGTAGTTGTTCCCTGTCAGTAGTTTGTACTATCGATTTCTTGCATGGCCATTGCCAAGGCTTTAATCCTGCTCCAGTCGTCGGTGTAGTATGTGTTTTGAACCCTCCTGCCTCTGTCATAGGTGAGCACAAGGGTTTGATCTTCCAGTTGTTGTTCAAGTCGCGGGATCAATTCTTCCTCGGCTTCCAAATCTTTCGCTTTCAGGTAAAGAATTCATCTTACAAATGTTATAAGTTTTTAAATTACAGTTACAGTTATAAACTCAGTTTCTAATCAAGATTTTGGTCTTCACTTGCAGGTGATAGTTCACCTTTTCGCTTGGAAGAATCCTCTCCATGTTTGGATTGGCATCAAGTCCTACAGGTAAGCCCCGGTTACAATGTGGAAACTCCCTGCTTGTACAGAAAAGGGGAAAAGGGTTTCAATTGGAAAGAAATTATGACCTCGGTTCCTTCAGTCTTTGGATGTTTGGTTTTCAGTTTTAAGATTTGTTTTTCGTTATTAAACCCTTGCATATAGCAGGGTGACTCCGACTTCAATGTCGTGACTTGTAATAATCTTCTCTTGACTTATAAAGGATATACAGTAATGAAGGTTTTAATAAATTGAATGTTAGTTTTGTTTTAAAACCCATGCCACGATGCTGGGTAGACCGACCCTAAGCTGGGTGTTGTAATCTGGTTAAGTTTGCATCCTTACAGCATGTCAATGTAATACATTGGGTTTTTTTATTAAGAAGGATTTTACTTCGAGCTCAGTCTCATTTTTGCAGTAATCTTGTATATTTTGACTCTATGAACGTTAGGGTTCTTCCTATTCGACTGTTAATGAAGAACACTACTGTCTAAATTTATTTTGTAAATAGATTTTTGTTATTATAAGACTCTAACTCAGTCGTAGTGTATAATTTATAATATTTACTTATTTGTTCGGAGTATACAAGCTAGGGTTTTCCTGAAATGAAACCCTTGTCTAATTAAGTTCTTCAATTTATTAATGATTAGGTTTTGTTACTTGTTAATTTGGTTAAATTATTATTACAGGTGTGTTGTGTAAATGTACATTTGTTTTAAGAAAGGACTGTAACAGTCTATAGTAGAATAATCATTTATTTATATAATTATCCATGTAAATAGTTTGCATCTTAGATGTTTTTATTTATAATAGTTAAATAATTTGGTTAGGGTTTCGACCCTGAAGTTTTACATTTACATGTATAATCCTGTCTAGAAATTATAAATAGTTTCTACATAGGTAAATATTTAGTTTTATACTAGTTATTAATTATATTTTCATTGCTTTTATTTACTAAACTGTCAGGTAGAATTTACTCAGATTTTTTGAAACAATATAGCATAGATTCTGTAACTCAGTTTGCTCTTTATAATTTAAGTACTTTTAAATATAACCCTATGTAGTTTATAGTAAATATTAGTCTTAGATTTAGTTGATATTGTAAAAAAAATAAACTATGTGATTAGTAGCTCGTTTATTTACTTAACTGTATGTAATCATTGTAACTCTAATGTGGTTTTCTGCTGCATTTCATCCAGTTACTAAGTGAAAACAGAGAAATATAAACATATCATAACACTATTTAACCTTAAGAATAACATAAATAAAACTATTCTACTGTATACAAATACACAATCTTATTTTCTAAAACATTCTCTTATCTTCTTAAACATTCTATGTGTGCTGGAGTACTGCCTGGTTTTCCAGGTTTGGAAAAACACAGCCTAGAAATTATTTCCATTCTAACACATTACTTTTCTAAATCAAGTTTATTTCTTCCATCATTTTAAAATACTACTAGATTATAACATTCTACAAACTAACTCTGTAACATTCACATATCAATCAAAATTAGATTGATTTATCTAATACAGTAAAACAAAATAATGTAGAACCTGTTTAGGACAGATGACAATAGTGTTAGGAGGTCATTCCTCCCTACCAATCTCTTGGAGAGTGCTCAAACAATGCTTCCTGAGTACCCCCGAGCCTGTTCCTGGTCTTCTTGGCTAAGAGCTAGTGGAGAATGCAAATAGTAGACTAGTCCAATATCTCAGTAAAACACTCTGCTCTCAGCAGTAAGATCTTTCAGCTTAAAATCTGCAATGATCAATCAGCAGTTATCCCCTCAAACACTTTCCACAATTCCCTTCCATTGAATTTCTCTGAAGTATATTCATTCACCTGAATGATCACCCCTCTAGAATGAGCAGCCTCAACTCTCTTCAATGGGAATTTTTATAAATATTTCCTAGGTCTTTTGGGTTAGTTTTCATTAACTGAGCCACCTGCTCTGATTCCACTTTCTTGTGGAATCATGACCCCAATTATAGTGAGGTTTCCACCTGTAACAGTTGGAAGTGGTTTGAGGATGTTGCCACATGTCAGTTTTCTCTCCACCTAGACTCCTCCACCAATTTGACCAGTAAACACTCTTTTAACAGCTCTCCTAAGTTGTTGTCTCCTCCTTTATTTATTTATAATTAAAATATTTAGAATTACATTAAATATCTTTGACTCTACTGAGTCATCAATTACAACTTAGCATAAAATTTAACATATTGTCCTCAAATAAAATCAAATAATATAAAATTGTTTTTGCAAAATTGGGGCATGTGACATACACACCCTCTTAAAGTATAACATCGTCCTCGATGTTATTTATTCTTCATCCTCAGAATTCCCCTGGAACAAAATTGGATATGCATCTCGCATATTACTTTCCAATTCCCAGGTGGCTTCTTCTAGGTGCTTCCATTGCACCTTCACCTGACCAATGGTGCGGTTACGAAGTGTGATCTCCCTCTGTCTGAGGATATAGTCCGATTCCACCAGAAAATCTTCTTCTGGTTCCACCTATACATCATTCCAGTTAACAACATGAGTAGCATCATGAACATATTTCTTTAATACATAAATGTGAAAAACATTATGTACTCTTAAATTTGGTGGTAATGCTAATTGATAAGCTACTTGTCCAATCCTGGATAGTATTTCAAATGGACCACAGTAACGAGGTGCTAGTTTTGCACAACTACCCAATCTTAGAGAGCTCTTTTTGGGCCTCACCTTGATGAACACATTTTCACCTACCTGAAACTCCTTTGGAGTTCTTTTAAGGTCTACTTGAATTTTTTGTCAATTCTGCACAATTTTCGGATTACCTTGTACTTACTTTACAATTTCTTCCATTTCCTTTAATAGTATAGGACCTAATACTAATCTATCCACCGGATTACTCCAAGAGATAAGGAGTATTACATTTCCTTCCATACAAGATTTCAAAAGGACTAAATTTGGCTGACGCTTGATAATTATTATTATAAGCAAATTCTACCAAATGCAAATAATCCTCCCATTTACCTGGCTGGGCTTTCACATACATTCTCAATAAATCTTCCAGTACTTGGTTTACTCTTTCAGTCTGTCCATCTGTTTGAGGATGGAACGAAGTACTAAAATTTAGTGTAGTGTTTAATCCTTTAAACAGAGATTTCCAAAAGTTACCTGTAAATTTAGGATCTCTATCTAAAATTATAACTTTCAGTATTCCATGCAGTCGGAAAATTTGCTTTAGAAAGATATCAGCTATGTTTGTAGCTTTATACGTAGTTTTAATAGGTATAAAGTGGGCTGCTTTACTTAATTTATCGACCACTACCATGATGGAGTCATTTAAATTCTTATTTTTAGGCAGTCCAGTAAAAAAATTGAGACTAATTATCTCCCATTTCCAGCTAGGAATGGGAAATGGCTGAAGTAATCCAGCTGGGTGTTGATGTTCATTTTTCACCTGCTGACATTCAAAACACCTAGCGATATACTCTACCAGTTCAGTCTTCATGTTTGGCGAAAAATATTATTTTCTTAACATAGTTATAGTCTTTTGATAGCCTGGATGACCTGAGTATGGATTTTTATGGATTTCATCTAAAATTAATAACTTAAATTTAGGTACATTAGGTACATACATTCTGTCCTTATACAGTAAAAATCCTTTTGCATTCAAACTGTATCCTTTACTTAAGCTTTCTGTTGGATTTTCTTTCTTTTTAGCTTGTAAGTTTTGGTAAATTTCATCTTGTTCTACCCCTACTTTAAGTTGTTCATCCAGATCTGTTGTATAAGTGCTGATAACTGATATGAAGTTCATCCTTGCATTCCTACTTAATGCATCAGCAACTTTATTTTCTTTACCTTTAATGTGCTGAATTTCGAAATCATACTCACTTAGAAAAGCTAGCCACCTAGCTTGTCTGGCATTTAGATTAGGCTGATCTAACATATATTTTAATCCTTTATTATCAGTCATTAAAATAAATTTTCTGCCAATTAGGTGATGACGCCACATCTTTAGAGCATGTATAACAACAGCTAATTCCAAATCATAAGTTGCATAATTCTTTTCATGAATTTTTAATTTCCTAGACTCATAGGCAATAACATGCCCTTCTTGAGTCAGAACACCACCTAAACCATCATTGCAAGCGTCAGTGCACACTACAAATTCTTTATTTGGATCAACTATTCTTAAAATAGGTGCGCTGGTTAATAAAGTTTTTAACTTTTTAAAGCTTTCCTCGCATTTCTGGTTCCAATAAAATTTCTTTCCCTTCTTCTGCAAAGAATTTATCAAATTTGCAATTCTCGAAAAACCTTCAATGAACCTACAGTAATTCCCATGAAGGATCGAACATCAGTTACATCCTTAGGAACCAGCCAATCTTCGATCGCCTTTATCTTTTCAGGATCCACCGAAATCCCTTCCTTAGTCACCACATGACCTAAGTACTGAATTTTATCCTTGAAGAAATCACATTTACTAAACTTTGCAAAGAGCTGATGATCTTGTATCTCTTGCAAAACAATTTTTAAATGTTCTTTATGTTCTTCTTCAGTTTTTTAATAGATTAATATATCGTCGATAAACACAACCACAAGTTTATCTAGATACTTATGCATAACGTTGTTCATTAAACACAATAAAATAGCTGGTGCATTAGTAAGCCCGAATGGCATGATGACAAACTTGTAATGGCCATATCGAGTTCTAAAAGTTGTTTTAAAGATGTCTTCATATTTAATCCTAACTTGATGATATCCATACCTTAAATCAATTTTCAAAAACACCGTGGCTCCACGTAGTTGATCAAACAGATCATCTATGCGAGGCAATGAGTATCTATTTTTAATAGTCATATTATTCAACTAACGGTAATCTATGCAAAGTCCCATGGTTTCATCCTTTTTCTTAACGAAGATGACAGGTGCCCCCCAGGGAGACACACTAGGTCGAATATAATTTTTTTCAATAAGTTCTTTTAATTGTGACTTTAGTTCATTCAGTTCTAGTATGTTCATTTGATAAGGGGCCTTTGAGCTAGGTACTGAACCAAGTACCAGCTCATTGGTAAAATCTAGTTCCCTTTTCAAAGGTAGTCTTGAAATTTCTTCCGAAAATACATCAACATATTCTCTTAAGACTGGTATGTCTTCCAATTTTAATTTATCTGTCTTATTTAGATTTTCCTCATCAGTTATTTTTACTGCATAAGCTTTACAACCCTTCCTAACAACCCTCTTAAGTTGCAGAGCATAAATCTACCTTATGGTAGTTCTTCTAGGGATTCCCTTTACATTTATTGATTTTCCATCATTATTTATACATGTAAAGGTTTTATCATAACAATTTAAAATCACCTTACGTTGTTCTAACCAATCCATACCAATTAGTAAGTCATAAGAACCAAGAGGTAATGCATTAATCTTTACAACAGTTTCAAATTGATCCATAACTACTGCACATTCTTTTACAAAACAAGTTACCTTCCTTTTTGCACCAATGGCTAACTGAACCAACCAAGAATTTTCAAATTTTTCAACAGCCAACTTACATTTTTCTACCATTTTAGGTGAAATATAACTGAGACTAGCTCCTTGATCAATTAAAATAGCTATAGGTGTTTGGTTTATCATACCTTCTACTTCCACCATGGAAGTTTGATATTCTGCTTGTCGATTCTCCAAGGCTGCATTGATTCTGGGCATAGTCCTCGCTAAATCTCCGATAGTCATTTTCTCCTGTATGGTATGAATATTACTAACAGTCTTTTTCCAATTAGGATAGACTGAGCCATAATGTGGGCCATTACACTCCCAGCACTTTATAGGTTCTTTGCGTTCAAATTTCTTTTTGTAATTACCATGGTTATTAAGAGATTCTTTACCCTTTGAATTGTTCTGATTTCTTGGTGAATTATTCTTATTCCCTTGGAAATTCTTGTTAGCAAAATTTCTGGCCTTATTTTTTTTAGGATATCAGTTGGGCACAAATTCTTTCTTATTTTGATCATAATGGTTATTATTCTTCTTGTCCTTCCAGTTGGCCATGCTCTCCTTCTTCCAATTCTTTTCATAACAGAAATTTGCTTTCCTCATAGCTTCTTCTAGATTTTTTGGATTGTCATACTCAATCCTATCCTTGATATGATAAGGTAGGCAGCTGAGGAATCATTGTACCTTTGTTTTTTCATCTACAAGGTATGGTACATACCTAAGCAGACTTAAAAACTTGTTGTTCAGAGCTTTCATAGTCATTGATCATAATTTAAGCTCATAGAATTCTTTTGCTCTCTCTTCATAGTACTGCTGAGACAGAAATTTCTTTTTAAAGTACCTCTTAAAGGTACTCCAATTTACGTTCTTCACTTTTATTCCCTTCACTCTCTTCAAGTCTTGCCACCAAATATCAACCTTCCCTGAAATATTGTAGATAGCCATTCTAGCCTTTAATTGGTTAGAATAGTTATAAATCTGGGACTACTTCTTCATTCCAGATAACCAGGATTCTGCTTCCTCCCCCTTCTCAGTCTCTCTATTGAATGTTGGTGGTTTAATCTTTTTAAACTCCCCAGAAATTTCCTCATAGGGTTTATATTTTCTCTTTTTAGTATAATGATTGTCATCACTACTATCACTAGTGGAATGAAAATTACATTGATCACCAAATACCTCTGAAGATGGGTTGCTTTCATTTTTAGTCTGTTTAATCTATTTATATTTATTTTGATGACTTGTATCTTCTGAATCAGCTCTTTTCCCCCTTCCCTCAGTTAGAAATATTTCTGTTAGGATCGGATTCAGCTACTCCTGAGCCCTCAGAATCCTTTCATTCTCTCGTTTAACAGATTCCATTTCAGATTTTAAGTCTTTTATTGTTTGTAACAGTTATGAGGAATTAGTGGTTAGGTCTTCTTGTATAGGGTCTCTTGTTAAGTTTTCTTGTTCAGTAAATGGAGATTCCTCTTCCGCATATTCCTCCAGCCTTTCCATACCTGTTGTTAAACTTCAGAATATTTTTTTCTATTGAATAACATTAAAAGAAAATAACATCAGCAAAATAGTTTAAATTCACTATTTCATAAAAGCAAGTTGGGCTTCATCAAGGCCTAGTGTTTGAACCTTGTGCTTTGATACCACATGTCATAACCCCAAATTTTCACAAAAATTAAAAAAAAATTATGTAACATAAATTGTTTATAGCCGCAGTTTGTTAACTGCTAGCGGTTAACGGATAAATGAAATAGTTAACAAACTAATGATTAACTTAAACACATATAAATTAATACTAGTTTAATTTCTATATGTGATGTAAATAATGTGCATTCAATTGTTTCTAGTTGTACTGATGATTTGATTTTGTCAAGTAGGTGAAAAGTTACTTTGTAACTGGGGCTTACTTAGCGATTGCTAACTTACCTGGATTTCTGGATCTTACAGGCTTGACAGGTAAATTTTGAACCAGTAAGAGTTTATTAAGGCGTTAATCTAGATATACTTCTTTTAGCATAAATATACTGCTAGAGTAAAAGTTTGCTTAATATAATTCAAGGGTACTATGAGGTAAAGTATCTTTTCTTTACTTGTTTTGCAACTATGATAGTATTTTAAATTTCATGTTGTCAAGACCAATAACCTTACCATACTCAATGTCTTTCATTAGTATGACTTTTATTTCAAGCGGTTCTTCTTTTTAGCTATTATCCAAGTTACTTATAGAGCTCAAGATTTTGTATAACAATTCCTTTTCTGACATAAGAGTTTACTGCTGTTATTATTTCTAAAATTTAAAACACTACTTAACAGCATAGAAAGAAAACTAAGTCTTCTAAGAACAAGCTTACAAACGTACCCTCAGTTCTACTTTTAATTGAGCTTCAGTAGAGGAAATTTATCAGCTTATTATTGTGTTATATCTATAAATGATCATTTGCATAAATGTCATCAAGTTGTGATTTCTATCTCCAAATTCCTTCATGACACAAGTAATGTGACAAAATTACATTATTTTATTATTTATTTATAATAACAAGTGATACTATAATTATTCTTGAGTAGTTTTACTATCCTTTACTACCAAGTCTAATCTAACCTTGGTTTGACTCATCTTAGAGCTTTGGTATCTTATGAAGACCAAATGATCATGTACTTCCAAGAAGTTTATCTTACTCTTTGTACCATAGACTACATTCAAAAGTAAGAGTTATGCTAGGGTGTAATTACTAATTATTTTTATACACACTTTGTTGATTTATAAACTAGTTCTAACCTATTAGTGTTTGCATAAACTAGATTTAACAGCTTAGACATGCATCGTTTATGGTTATAAAAAGAATAGGTTAATAGTGATACTATCAACTCATGTTCATCAACTTTTACTATACTATTGATCTCTTCATAAAATGTTTTACTAAGGAAGATTATAAGGTCATTATAAAACAAGGATATCGATGCAATATATGTGTTGGTTCATACCAACGAAGATTCCAAGGTTTAAATAAAACAAGGGTTAATGATGCAATATAAGTCTTGTTCTTAAACATAACTTGACCTTATGGTTTATCCATGCAATGATGCATTTTTTTTTACTTTGGAGAATACATTATCATTATAGTCATTGTTTAAATTATTGATAATAATTTGTTGTCCCGACAATGCAGTGACAACTATATCATTTGACCCACCGTGGGCTGGATAAATTTGTGGGTACGTTGAACATCCACCACTGTGCAATGCATGATTTAAAAACCTCCAACGCAACCCTAAATCATCATTCTTCATTTAGGGTTTTGGTCTTTTCTTTGTCTGGTTTACTGCGGCCATGAGGGCTCGCTTGTGCTCATCTCCAGCTCCATTGTCTGTGTGTAGAGAAGTGTTGCCACTCTAGTGTGTGGATTTCAAGACTCACAATTCCCATTTTATTTCTCTCTACATGCATTGCGTTGTTGTGCATGTAGTTGTTCTCTGTCAGTAGTTTGTAGTGTCTATTTCTTGCATGGCCATTGCCAAGACTTTAATCCTGCTCCAGTTGTCGGTGTAGTATGCATTTTGAACCCTGCTACCTCTGTCATAGGTGAGAAAAAGGGTTTTATCTTCCAGTTGTCATTCAAGGTGCGGGTTCAATTCCTCCTCGGCTTCCAAATATTTCACTTTCAGGTAAAGAATTCATCTTACAAATGTTATAAGTTTCTAAATTACAGTTATAGTTATAAACCCAATTTCTAATCAAGATTTTGGTCTTCACTTGCAAGTGATAGTTTGCCTTTTCGCTTGGAAGAATCCTATCCACGTTTGGATTGGCATACAGTCCTATAGGTAAGCCCTGATTACAATGTGGAAACTTCCTGCTTGTACAGACTAGGGGAAAAGGGTTTCAGTTGGAAAGAAATTATGACCTCGGTTCCTTCAATCTTTAGATGTTTGGTTTTCAATTTTAAGATTTGTTTTTCGTTATTAAACCCTTTCATATAGCAGGGTGACTCTAGCTTCGATACCGTCACTTGTAATACTCTTCTCTTGACTTATAAAGGATATACATTAATGAAGGTTTTAATAAATTGAATGTTAGTTTCGTTTTAAAACCCATGCCACAATGTTGGGTACACCGACCCTGCGCTGGCTATTGTAATTTGGTTAAGTTTGTAGCCTTACGGCCTATCAATGCAATACATTGGGTTTTTTTATTAAGAATGATTTTACTTCGAGCTCAGTCTCATTTTTGCAATAATCTTGTATATTTTGACTCTGTGTACGTTAGGGTTCTTCCTATTCGACTGTTAATAAAGAACATTATTGTCTAAATTTCTTTTGTAAATAGATTGTTGTTATTATAAGACTGTAACTCAGTCGTAGTGTAAAATTTATAATATTTACTTATTTGTTTGGAGTATACAAGCTAGGGTTTTCCTGAAATGAAACCCTTGTCTAATTAAGTTCTTCAAATTATTAATTATTAAGTTATGTTACTTGTTAATTTGGTTAAATTATTATTATAGGTGTGTTGTGTAAATGTACATTTGTTTTAAGAAAGGACTGTAACAATCTATAGTAGACTAATCGTTTATTTATATAATTATCCATGTAAATAGTTTGCAGCTTAGATGTTTTTATTTATAATAGTTAAATAATTTGGTTAGGGTTTCGACCCTGAAGTTTTACATTTATAGGTATAAGCCTGTCTAGAAATTATAAATAGTTTCTACAAAGGTAAATATTTAGTTTTATATTAGTTATTAATTATATTTTCATTTCTTTTATTTACTAAACTATTAGGTAGAATTTACTCAGAGTTTTTGAAATGATATAGCATAGATTTTGTAACTCAGTTTACTCTTTATAATTTAAGTACTTTTAAATATAACCCTGTGTAGTTTATAGTAAATATTAGTCTTAGATTTAGTTGATATTGTAAAAAAAATAAACTATGTGATTAGTAGCTCGTTTATTTACTTAACTGTATGTAATCATTGTAACTCTAATGTGGTTTTATGCTGCATTTCATCCAGTTACTAAGTGAAAACAGAGAAATATAAACATATCATAACATTGTTTAACCTCCATAATAACATAAATAAACCTATTCTACTGTCTATAAATACACAATCTTATTTTCTAAAACATTCTCTTATCTTCTTAAACATTCTACATGCGCTGGAGTACTGCCTGGTTTTCCAGTTATGGAAAAACACAGTCAAGAAATTATTTCCATTCTAACACATTACTTTTCTAAATCAAGTTTATTTCTTCCATCATTTTAAAAGACTACTAGATTCTAACATTCTACAAACTAACTCTATAACATTCACATATCAGTCAAACTTAGATTGATTTATCTAATACAAGAAAACAAAATAATGTAGAACCTATTTAAGACAAATGACAACATTGTTAGGAGATCGTTCCTCCCTACCAATCTCCTGGAGAGTGCTCAAAAAATGCTTCCTCGGGACCCTAGAGCCTGGTCCTAGTATTCTTGGCTGAGAGCTGGTGGAGAATCAAAATAGTAGACTAGTCCAATATCTCAGTAAAACACTCTGCTCTTAACAGTAAGATATTTCAGCTTAAAAGATGCACTATATCAATCAGCAGTTATCCCCTCAATTAAACAGTTTCCACAATTCCCTTCCATTGAATTTCTGTGACATTTATTCACCTCAATGATCACCCCTCTAGAATGAGCATCCTCAACTCTGTTCAATTGGAATTTTTATAAAGATTGCCTAGGTCTTTTGGGTTAGTTTTCATTAATTGAGCCACCTACTCTGATTCCACTTTCTTGGGGAATCATGACCCCAATTGTAGGGAGGCTGCCACCTGCAACAATTGGAAGTGGTTTGAGGATGTTGCCACATGTCAGTTTGCTCTCCACCTAGTCTCCTCCACCAATTTGACCAGTAAACACTCTTTTAACAACTCTCCTAAGTTGTTGTCTCCTCCTTTATTTATTTATAATTAAAATATTCATAATTACTTTAAATATCCTTGACTCTGCTGAGTCATCAATTACAACTTAGCATAAAATTTAACATATTGTCCTCAAATAAAATCAAATAATATAAAATTGTTTTTGCAAAATTGGGGCATGTGACAGCTACCATGATCAGAACCCCCCTCCTCCTTAAGCTTAGAGACCTAAGAGTATTCCTTTTTGTACGACTGTGTATTATGTTTTGTATGACCCTAATCACAGCCAAATAAAATCAACGCTTAATAAAATGTATTACACTCTTTTTTTTTTTAGGTTGCATCAACAAGATTAGGTTTTAGGGTCTTAGAATAGTTCATTGTAAGTTAATTCTGCTAAACCACTAAACAAAACAATTAGGTGTCTCTCCAGGTGAGACTTTGAAACCCTTGGTATAATTAGTGTCTCTCAGGACGCTCCTCTTACATGGGAGTTAAGCACAAGGAAGTGCACGCGATTATGATTGGGATGACCCTTGGTCACTTTATGTGAGCACCAAAGATATTTCCAGGATTGTACTCGTATCTGGGGGCCTTTGAGGTATTGAATGGTGCACCTCTGGGGTACCAGTTGTGATTTCAAGCTTCTGGCTTTGCTACCCTACCCATATGGTCGATCCCACCTGCGACTGTCCGCTTAAGCATTTTTTATATTGAGGTGACCTTAGTTTGCTTACCTAGGTTATAGAGGGGTTATTTGCAGAGGTTATTCTGCAGGTGTCACTGCCAGGCAGGGATCGGACAACGGAGTCGCTATATGCGTTGAAGCTGAGGGCCACTATAATTGGTTACGAACCTATGCTTGTTGTGTGTTGGAGTCTCAAGCCTCTCCTAGGTGAGACATACCTGCTTCATTCAGGAGCTCATATATCCTACCCTTGGTTTGCTTGCTTGTTGGCTATAGTTTTTCTTAGGTGTATGCTCTATGCACGCTAGATTGCTTTGGGTTACGTATTTAGATCAATTATTTTTATCTGTTGAGTCATTGTGGATTCGGGTGCGGCTCCCCGTCGCTCTCGTCGTTTAGTAGGTCTTCCACCTTATACTTCTCCTCCTCCTTTGGGAGAGAGAGCTAGATAGTCCAGGAAGACTATTCATCACTTTGATTCACACAGAGATCTCACCATGAGTCATCATGAGTCTGAGGTCCCAGAGCTTCTCCCTTCCCCACCTCCTGGGACGAAAGTTGAACCTTCTAGCATATATGGGACTCTGCTTGAGTCTGGTCCTTATATAATGGGGTTGGACCATCATAAGAAGATCTATCACATTTTCATGATTTCATTAGCTCTAATCCCTGATATTCATTATACTATCTAGGTGAAGAGACTCTCCATTCACCCACCAGTACTAGACACATTAGGTATGGCATGCCTGATATCCCCGAGACTGGTCCGACACCTCATGTCAAATCAGTTGGTGACCCTGGTACTGTTCCTGGGGTCACTTCCATTCCTTTCCATGTGGAGAGGTTTGGTACTAGTAGTCACATTACACCATCCACTCTAGCGGTGAAAATTCCTTCACACACACAACCCAAACCTATCACTAGTGTTCCTCTTCAAGGACCTCAACCGAGACATGTAAATATTGGGAGTACAAACTATATTCCTTCACATATTCCATCATCTTCTCAACATGTTCCTTCAAATGCCTTTTTGACGCATCCTCTTCCTAACTCTAGTGGTCCTTCAGGCTGGAGTTCTATTGTAATCCATGTCTATCCTACGTCTGCTAACATTGTAGTGTCACAAGTCCAAGTGCCTCCTTATGTGTCAACAGGTCATGTACCTATTTCTGGATTGTCTCATGGAGTATCTCATGGACCATATCATGGTCCATCTCATGGATCTTCCCATATAGCTACCTATGGGCCATCTTATGGACCATCTCATGGAACATCTCGTGGACCATGTTATGGTCCATCCTATGGAGCTTCCCATGGACCTTCTTATGGACCGTATTATGGACAAAAATATCAACTATATGGGTACGGGTATCAACAACCTGCTTACTCTCCTAAATATGGATTTGTAGTGACCCATACTCAAGGTACTCTACATTACAATTCTTCCATGCAGCCCTTCATGGGTCATATGGGAGGAGGTTATTATCCCACTGGACAAGGCCATGGTGTGTATAGAAATCAACCGTATCTGAACTAGTCCTATTAGGTAGCGTGGCATAGACCGACTCAAACTAGGCTCCCTTTTCTTGTCACCTTGAACCTACCTGATTTGTCAAAATTAACGAATGATCCTGTCTCTCATGATATGGCATGGCCGGCAGTCCCTACCAAGATTCCTTCAGACATTCCCAAGTTCGAGGGTAAGGCTGGTGAAGATCCTAGTGAACATGTCACAACCTTCCACCTTTGGTGCTCTTCTAATTCCTTAACCAATTATTTCATTTGTTTGAGGCTATTTCAACGCACCCTCACAGGTCCTATGACAAAATGGTATATATAGAGTTACCGGGGGGGACCTATACTACATTTGATGACCTTTCCCTAACTTTTCTTAATCACTTCCATCTACCCGTACGTTACGATGTCGGTACAAAGGCACACATATTTCGGATCATATTCAAGAGTGGCGTAGACAGAAACGATTAATTAAATCCTTATACCACCAGAGTTTCTTCTAGAGTGGTTCCTCAAGACATTGTTACCTTATTTCGTTGTTATAGCTGATTTTACCACTCCAGGTGAATCACACTTGTATGGCCTTCCCCTGTCCCTCTACAGACCCCTTAAACCCCTTGGAATATTTTTTGTCCTTTGATGTTTCCTTGACCATCCCTAAAAACATGTGAAAATTCATATACGCGACTTTTAAACCCCTAATCGCGTATATACGTGGGTTTGACCCCTAAAACCGCCTACATCGGGATGTGTGCATAATCCAAATCCTTTTGGAGTTTTCCTTGACATGGATCCAACTCACTTGACTCCTATCCTTCCATATGCCTTGAGATCACTCGGATTCAACCTTTCGTTACCCCTTTGAAAATATATATAAGGAACTATTTGGTACATTGAAGGCATAAGAGAGAATTGAGAGCAAAGAAACTATAGTCCATTGTTGCTAGAACTTGTGCTTGAGTCTGCATCCTTTTGTCCCTTTGAGCACTTTTGTGTTCTTCCAGAGCTTTCCTTTTGCTTGTGAGCTTTCTATTGAAAGATGGAGGATTGAGGTGGTGGAGGCCCAAGTGGGGGATTCAGTTTCTCTGATTCGCAGACGTGCCGACAGAGGTTGTATCCATTGTAATCTCTGATTTTATATTAATAGAAATATATTTTCCTGTCCAATAATGTATGTTTGAATGAATATTTCATCCATGGGTGATTTCAAATGCTTGTACATTGTTGATTATATATGCTAGAATAGATCTAACACCAATATATATAGTATGCTTGTATTGTTTACTTGTTGTTGAGGAAGTGAATGATCAATTCAAGCTGAAGTTGGAAAGCTCAACGAGGATCTACTTCAACCATCTAGAATAAGGTATGAGGTCTGATCCTTTAGTGTTAGATATTTAATTTCTATTGCATATTGGAAAGGATTGATTTCTGGAGTCAAGCTGTCTGTTATGGTACCCCAAGCCATAGGAATTTCTCTCCGTAATAGAATTGGCAACTCTGCTGGGGAGTTCCTAGTAGTTGTCCTTTGGGGGTTTTCTATCGTCATTCAATGAATTTGAATTTCTCTTTTTCACTTGTTTCTGTGTTGGGTCTGGGGGCATGTTTTCCTGGTAGTGTCTGATTGGTGTGAATTTTGTCTTAGCTTGTCTGTTTGCCTTTATTTTTATGCACCTTTCTTCCTATACACAGGTTTCACTGCTATTTTCACGTACACACGCGGGTTTACTGTGAACAGTCGCGTATGCCCTTAGTTTTTCCTTCTAGAGGAAGTTGGAGGGTTGCTGGGTGAAAATTGATGATTGCTGAGTCTCCTTTGATGCTGCTAGAGTCTGTATACACCTCTGTTTCTGACCAGAGATGTTTTTTTTAGGGTAAAATTTCTTTTTTAAGAATGTTATTGTCATTGCATTTACGATTTTTTGTTTTGGGATTAGTGCATTAGATTTTATTTACCTTAGTGCTTTGCTTGAGTACTGCTTGAGTGTGCTTGTAGAGTCTGGGGGTTGTAGAGCCATTCTTTTGCTTTTATATCTCATTTTTATTTCAAAAAATACAAAAACATTTGCTTATCATCATGCATTGCATATTGCATTTTGCATTGTACTTGCACTAGATTTGCTTTGGAGTATTAGTCAGGATTTCATATAGGAAAGTTTGCATTTATCAATTGAAGAAAATTATGCATTTCACGTAGTAGCATACCTTGTTTTTCATGGACACGATGCATTTGCATTGATTGTTAGGTGTGCATTTTACTTCATGTTGTGTCATAACACCATTAGTTGCACGGCCATATACCTCTTTTGAGTAATAAATCCAATTAAAATCAACGCTTAATTAAAATGAAATACACTATTTTATTTGATAGGGTTCACCAACAAGATTATGTTTTAGGGTCTTGGAATAGTTCATTGCGAGTCCATTCTCCAAGACCACTAAACAACAACATGTATGTGTCTGTCCAGGTGAATGTGTCAAATTCCCTGGTATAACCAGTGTTTCTCAAGATCCTCCTCTCAAAAGGGAGTTAAGCACTAGGCAGTGTGAGTGGTTATTGATTGGGATGACCCCTAGTCATAACTGAGTAGCACCGGATATTTCCAGGATTGTATTCATATCTGGGGACTCTTTTGAGAGTTTCAGGATTTTCTACCCTACCCATACGGTCAATCCCGCCTGCGACTGTCTACCTGAGCATTGATTATATTGAGGTGACCTTAGTGGCCTTACCTAGGATATCGAGGGGGTACTTTGCAGGGGTTATTCTATGGGTGTCCCGACCAGGTTGGGGTTAGACAGCACATTCGCTTTACGCGTTGAAGCTGAGGGCCACAATAATTGGTTACGTACCTCCGCTTGTTGTGTATGGGAGTCTCAAGCCTCTCCTAGGCGAGACATACCTGCTTCATTCGGGAGCTCACTTATCCTACCCTTAATTGCTTGTGTTTGGCTTTAGATTTTATTGGTGATTGCTCTGTGCACGTTATCTTGCCTAGGGTTTGCGTAGATAGAGAGTCTTTTATATTTTTTGAGTCATTGTGGATTCGGGTGTGGCTCCTCGTCGTTCTCGTCGTTTAGCAGGACTTCTACCTTCTACATCTTCTCCTTCTTTGGGAGAGATAAATAGACAGTCCAGGTGGACTACTTCACACATTGATTCACACACCATGGGAGACCACGTTGAAGGTATTCCTGAACCACCTTCTCCCATTCATGTGGAAGATGGGGAGTTTACTCCTAACTATGATCCTTCACCTGATCTGATTGAGTTAGGTCCAGTGATTTCTAAGATAGGTACTTTTCATGATAGACCTACTTACTCTAAGGTTGATTCCCCATTGACGCATCGTCGGTATGGAATGCCAGAGGATGACAAGACTCATTTTGAACCTGCGAGCACTAGTTATGGTAGTTATGGTATGTCTGGTTTTCCCACACATGATTTGGCATTTCATGTTGAATCTGAGTTTGAGCCTACCACTATGCCTGGGGCCACTCTCATTCCTTACCATGCGGAGAGGTTTGGGAGCACAAGTCACATTGCACCTTCCATCCCGGCGGTGGAAGCTACATCACATATTCCTCCTAGGTCTAGGGTTAGTGATCCTATTAGGATACCAGATCCAAGACGAGTGACTATAGGGAATAACACGTACATAATTACTCAGGTCCCTTCGTCCTCTGTCCCTAGTTCTTCGAATGTTCACCCTCCACCTCATTCACATGGTCCTTCAGGTCGAAACATTGCTACGAGTCATGTCCGTACTGCGGTTACTAGACCAGGTGTGTCTCAAGTTCACATACCGCCCGTTGCTTCGGGAGGTTATGTTCATACTTCTAGAGGTCATGTTACTACTTCTGGAGTGTATAGTCCTACTTCCAGAACATATATTCCTACTTCTGGAGGGTATATTCCTACTTATGGAGTGTCTCATGGGACATTGCATGCGATGACTTGTGGACCCTATTATGGGACGCAGTATGGACAAGGTTCTTCACCTTATGGGGGCAGGTATCAAAAACCCACTTACTCTCCAAATTATGGCTTTGTAGCTCCAAATAGTCAAGGTACACCACACTATGGTGCTTCCATTCCACCCTATACGGGTCAAATAGGAGGAGGGAACTATGGCCAAGGCCATGGTGGTAATCAGACCTATGTGAATCAAAAACTATTAGGGAGTGGTCCATCGACCTCATCATCCTAGGCTCCCTTTCCCCGCAATGCTGAATCTTCCTGACTTGTTGATATTGATGAACGATCCTATAGATCATGACCCGGCTTGGCTGGCTGTCCCTACTAAGCTTCCCTCGGACATACCCAAATTCGAGGGAAAACTAGGAGAGGATGTGACCGACCATGTTACTACCTTTCACCTATGGTGCTCTTCGAATTCCTTACATCAAGACTCAATCCGTTTGAGACTATTTCAATGCACCCTTACAGGGCCCGCCGTGAAATGGTACATAGAGCTACCTAGGGGGGAATTCGCTTTATTCGATAACCTAGCAAGGAATTTTTCTTAACCACTTCCAGCTACCAGTAAGTTATGACGTTGGTACTGAACTCTTGTCAACATTTCAGTAGGATAAAGCCACACATATCTCGGATCATATCCAAGAGTGGCATAGATGAAAGAGGTTAATTAAATCCTTTATACTGCCTAAATTCCTCCTCGTATGGTTCCTTAATTTGTTATTGCCATATATAGAAAAGGATGTGTTTACATCCAGAGTGCAAAATGAGGAACAAGCCATTTTTAGGGTGTAGGAACTGGATCTGATTTATGCTCAGTCCGGTTTGTTATATGAGATCATTCCCAATGCCCCGCATTCTAGTTTTGACCCCAAAGTTAAACCTGAACCACATGCCGATGGCATTGTGGGTTGTGTGAGTGCTAAACCTATGGATTCAGTTGCAAAACAAGTTAGTCAATTGTCAATAAACCAATCTGCTTTGGGACAAGTCACGGCTTTATCTCAACCCCCCCAAACGACGAGTGTGCTTTCAGTGCAATCATCGGACCAGAAGGATAACCAGCAGCCCGGACGGAATAAAAAGAAGGGTAATAATAATCGTAAGGGTGGGAATAGGAATGAAAATGCTAATAATAATGGAAAGAATTCCCATGATGCTGGGGGGGACAAGAAAGCTAAACGTAAGGTTAAATTTCCTTGCAAGTTGTGTAAGGACGATCACCTCACTTACTTGTGCCCTCGTATTGATGAGGCCTTGAGATTCTTGCCACAGGGCCCAGTTGTGCTGACTAACCCTTTACCTCACAATAAAAATATGAACTCAAGGACCCATGATCAGTCTGGTGGTGATCAAGATCCACCAGAGGGTAGTGGTTGTGGTTGCATTAACATGGTTCGTGCTGCAAAAGTTGTGACCCATGCGAAATACTATGGTTCATCACAACCCAACTCAGGAAAGCATCCTGATCCACCAGGGACTCCTTTGCGTATTGAAAAACTTGGGGATAAACCTGAATCTGCACCTCGCATTCCTAAGGGAGTCCTTAAGCGTTTGGGGCACAATCCTAATGCCCGAGCCGCCAATAACTATTCAGTTGTCGAGGATTTGGGCCATACTCCTTGTGCGATGTCTGCACTAGAAGTGCTTCAGAGTTGTCCTTCACAAAGGAAGGCTTTGCTTTCTTCCCTTGGTGTGAATGATGATAATTCTTCCTCTATGATTAAATTTGAAACCGCAGGACTTCAGCCTCATTTTCCTTACTATGTGTCTCTTTTGATTCACGTAGAATGTCTTAACATGACCGTCAAGCACATTGTGATTAGCGAAGGCACTGCTGCTTATGTGGTGTCTTTATCATGTTGGAAGGGTTTAGGTTCCCCTGAGTTGTCTAAATCGATGACCATGTTAACTGTGTTCAATGGGAGATTGTTTAGGCCGCATGAAATTCTCCCTTCCCTTAAGGTCCATTTGGGAGGGAATACCATTGCGACAGAGGTCGAGGTGGTTGATGCGCCCCTTGACTACAATCTCTTGCTGGGTAGGAATTGGATGTATAGTATGTAAGCCATAGCTTCTTCCCTATTTTGCATTGTGTGCTTTCCATTTAATGGGAAGATAGTTACAATTGATCAAACATCATTCAAGAATCCGTCGGTTACCGCATCTTCGGGAGCTTCGATCCCAATCGTAGAGCACTCTCAGTCAGCAACTGGGAGTGTGGGTGTGGGCATGTATCCATCACGGGGGCTTCACTTGTTGACCAATATCCTATCACGTTATTTCATATTGTGGGTTTTAAAATTATCAAAAATTGAACCAATATATTGCAGGTATTGGGGGGGATGAGGGGTTTAAGGTGGGGGTGGGTAGGGTGGTTTATAATGATTGAGGTATAAAAAGGGGTGGGGAGGAGGTTTTAAGTATTGGGAGGGGGTTTCAACAAAAATATTTTGGGTCAATATCTTTGGAAATAAAGGGTATTCTTTAATATTCCACAATCGCACATTCTATGTGAGAGGCTCCCTAAGTGAAGTCCCCATGGTATCCATCCCTCATGGGAAGTTTTAGTTGTCCTGCACCTATCCTTGTGATAGGGTCTAGTTCCAGTGAGGCTTCGACATCTATGATATCGGTGTATTTTTGCACGATTCATATGGAATATCCTTGGATTCTTCCTACATCGAATACTTCAAGTGAGCCCATCATGATAGACGTGCCATTTCCTGCAACTATGGTATCTTATCAAGCTAATATTGAGTGTGTTGCAGAGCCTAGTCCTTCCTCTTCATGGATAGAGGAGGAGGACCCATATGTGCTTCCTGCATGGGTAGTACAGTCTTCTCATGCGCACGACTGCCTTGATAGTTTTTTTCCTTCAGATGAAGCGATTATTGAGGCCATGTCGGGAGTTGACCCACCATGGGAAGAGCTCCATCATAGATCTTACTTTCTTCCCGAGCTTGACCGCTTGGAGCATGAGGACTTTAGGGAGGTTCTTAGTGAGAGAATTGGCAGTCCTGTGGTTCCATTAAGCTCTCATGGTCTGATGGCTAATGGAAACATGGCAAATATATCTCCAACGATTCCTATCAATATCTCTCGTGATCCTGGCAGGATGGAGAATGTCTATATTGGGGCAGAATGTTCCCATGCTGAGATTCAAGAATACATTGAGCTGTTTAAAGAATTTTGTGATATATTTGCTTGGTCTTATGATGAAATGCCAAGTATCGACCCTCTCATTGTCGAACATGAGATTAGGACATATCCCAACGCTAAGCCTGTTCACCAACGCTTGCATACGGTGAATCCTAGGAAAGCACCCGTGATTAAGGCAGAGATAGAGAGACTGTTGAAAGCCGGTTTTATCTATCCCATTCCCTTGACGGAGTGGGTCTCAAACCCTATTCCGGTTGATAAGAAGCAGGGAGCAATCAGCATATGTACTGATTTCCATGATTTGAATCATGCATGTCATAAGGACAATTTCCCCACACCATTTATTGATCAGATTTTGGATGAGTGTGCGGGTAGCAAGGTTTTTTCCTTTATGGACGGCTTTTTTGGATATAATCAGATACAAATTAAACCTGAGGACCAACATAAGACTACATTTATTTGTCCTTGGAGAACTTTTGCATATCAAAAAATGCCTTTTGGCCTTAAGAACGCCGGAGCTACTTTTCAGCGGGCCATGACCTTGATTTTCCACGATCTCAAATTGATTATCGAAGTATTTTTGGATGACCTTGCTGCTCATTCTCATATGAGAATGCGTCATTCCTATCATTTGAGATTGGTATTCGAAAGGTGCCACTATTATTTGGTTAGGTTAAATCCTCATAAGTGCATCTTTTGTGTGAATTTAGGTCGTTTATTAGGATTCATCATTTCTAAAGAGGGTATAAGAGTTGACCCTTTGAAGGTTGAGGCAATACTTTAGTTGTCTCCCCCAAAAAATATTAGTCATCTTCAATGTTTGCAAGAAATGGAAAACTTCTTATGGAGATTCGTTGTCAATTTTGCCAATTTGACTAGAGGCTTCATGCGTCTTTTGAAGAAGGACACCACCTTTTGTTGGGATGAGTGATCCCAGGAGTCCTTTGATGCGCTCAAGCGAGCCCTAGCATCGGCACTGGTGATTAGTCCCCCAGAATATAGCCGTGATTTTCTACTTTATTTGGTCGCGTCCATGGAGACGATTGGGATGGTTTTGGTTCAAGAGGATGAGGAGCTCCAAGAGCATGTCATATACTATCTGAGATGGAATCTTATTGACGTGGAGATTCGTTATTCTCATGTTGAGAAGCTTGCCTTAGCTACTGTACATATGGTTCAACGATTGAGACATTATATTTTCCTTCACCAGACCTTGGTTGTAGCCCATGTCAATCCATTTCAATTTGTCCTCACTCGAAGGATGACTGGGGAAAAATATAATAAATGGATTGTCATCCTGCAAGAATTCGACCTCGAGTTCGTTTTGGCAAAATCGAAGAAATCGTTAATTTTTGCAGAGATTATATCAAATTTCCCAAGTGAAGCCAAGGATTTGGTTTGTGAAGATACGTTTATCGATGAACACATCTTCTTAATCTCAACTTTAGACCCATGGTATGGGGATATCATTATATATTTACAAACATTGAAGGTCCCTACTCACCTCTCACGAGATGAAAGACGATGATTACACCACGTGTCTAAGAATTACCTCATAGTGGATAACACTTTATACCACCGTGGGGTAGATTCCATTTTACATCATTGTTTAACTCACGATGAGGCTGAGGTAGTGCTGAATGATTTCCATGGAGGGGCATGTGGTGGTCATTTATCTGGGATTTCTATAGCCCAAAGAATCTTAAGAGTGGGTTATTTCTGGTCGTCGATCTTTAAAGATTGTTTAGATGTGGTCAAGAGGTGGGATTTCTATAGCCCAAAGAATCTTAAGAGTGGGTTATTTCTGGTCGTCGATCTTTAAATATTGTTTAGATGTGGTCAAGAGGTGCCACCCTTGCCAGGTGTTTGCATGTAATATGCGCTCAAAACCTGTCCTGTTACATCCCATCATCATCGTCGCTCCCTTCACTAAGTGGGGGCTTGATTTTATGGATTGCAACCTAGCTTCAGCTGGGGGGCATCATCATATCATAGTGGCTGTTCATTACTTCACGAAATGGGCTGAGGCTATGCCTATAGTTAAATCCAACGGTGAAACAGCCGCGCACTTCGTATTCAACCAGATTATTACTCGGTTCAGGATTTCGAAAGAGATTTTCACTAACCATGGCTCGCACTTTCAGAATCGTATGATGGAAGAGTTGGCATCAAAGTTAGGGTACAAGCAAGAGAATTCCTCCTATTACTACCCTCAAGTGAATGGACAGGTAGAAGCAGTGAATAAATCACTCAAATCCATTCTCCAACGAACCATCACACAAAACAAGAATAATTGACACATTATGTTATATCCTGCTGTGTGGGCGTATAGAACTGTTGTTAAGACTGCCATGGGTTTTTCTCCATATCAACTTGTACATGGAGTGGAGTTAGTATTACCAGTTGAATGCGAGATTCCTTCTTTGAAGCTAGCCGTAGAACTCTTGCCAGACACTTCCCCATTGGAGGAGCGTTTGGTCCACCTTGAGCAACTTGATGAGCAACGTCGAGATGCCTTGGTGGCTCTAGAAGTAAATAAACGTAGCGTAAAGGTCCAGTACAATAAGTCTGTCCATCCAAGGAGGTTTAGTGAGGGATACTTGGTCCTTTTGTGGGATCAACCGAAGGAACCCTTTGGGGCAAGAAATTTTAACCCCATGTGGCATGGTCCTTACGTCTTCAAACGTGTATTAGATAAGGGCGCTTATGAGTTAGTGGATTATGAGTGAATGGCCTTGGCGGAGCCTAGGAATGGGATCTATCTCAAGAAGTACTATGCATGATTTTCAGCCAAGGCTGGTTATTGTATATTATTGTATAGTTTTGCATAGTTAGGTCTTTTTCTTATAGTGATCGGGTTTGTGATTAGTTTTCGTTTCTTTTGGCAGATGTCAATGGAATCTTCCACCTACATAGGATTTGTGGATGGTGTGAGCCGTCACACTCAACACTCAGCCTCTGCTGCTTGGGTGATTTATACTCCTATGGGTCAGGTACTGTCTTCAAGAGGTGTATGTTTATGGCCATCTTCCAATAATTTTGTTGAATATAGTGTCGTTATTGAGCTTCTACAGGATGCCATTTTACATGGCGTTCTCTCTCTTGAGGTACGTCTTGATTCGGAGTTAGTAGTGTCACAGCTTAATGGTTTGTACCATGTTAGAGATCCGACATTATTAAGAAGATTCTTACGTGTGAGATTATTAGAACGGCAATTTGACAATATAACATACATACACATTCCAAGAATTAATAATCAAGTTGCTGACTCATATGCTAACTACGTGTTAGATTGGCATTTGTTTCATACACAATAAATTCATCACAAACACAAATTTTTACACATGTAAATAAATAAATCGATCGTCATAAAAGTTTTTATAAACATCCAAAATGTGGTAATACATAGTGTCATGATACAAAAATGGGCTCTCGAGCCACCAAAATATAATACATGGTAATACAAAATGTATCACTCCTAGGTATCTAAGCCTGTGGAGGAGGAGGAGGGTTGTGATCATGGAATGTCACTGCGGCTCTAGCTAGTCGTTGAAATAATCGCATCCATGCTCATGGTACACCCACCACCTGGCGCTGCATGGCCTTAGACAATTCCTCGACTTGCACCATGGGAACTCTATGTGTTAGCCTCACAAAGTTGGTATGAATGCTCTGGAGCATCTGCTTCGCATCCACACCCGTGATATCATCTCCTCTTCCCCTTTGTCTATGAAGAGGGAAGCCTTAAGGCCATCGTGGTCCCACATCTGCATGCATATGATAGATGTCACTATGTATTGTCACCCAAAAACATGTCTTTTGATTTCATATAATCAGAAAACACAAAAAATTAAATAACTCAAAAATTTAAAGAGAGGGTCGAGATTCGTTACCTATGTCACCGTATGTCGATCCTGGTGGTAGCGGCATGTTCGGGTCCTCCCAGAAATCTATCCCCACATAGGGGTAGTCATTGATGGCAACTAGTTGTTGTCGCCACCATGGAAAGAACTCAGCTGGATAGGGGTTGGACACCCTACCTCACCCCAGTATGCGCATCGCATTTTCCCAACGCCATTAGGCCAAATCTCGAACCTCGTGTAGAGGAGCGTCAACTCTAGGGCTCAATCCTAGAACATGCTTAAAGAAAAATGTTCTTAGTATGCTACTAAAACCGAAGTTTCAGACTCTGCCCATCTTACACTCATTGAGCTGGTGTTTCATGTTTTCCAGTAGTGTAGTGCTCCAGTCATATACCGTGGGTCTCATGCACTCCACTGCATAGAACATCAGAGGCCGCGAGGCCTGGTGGAGTGAAGCCAAGCCTGCTATCCTGCCTAGTGTCAGTAGGATGGCCTTTAGGCCCAGCACCTGTATAGAGTTGGTTGGGATCTGACTCCCCACCTTCTTCGTGTCCGGATAGCAGTACACCGCAATGTACTCATCTATAGTCAAGCCACCTATGGGCTCATGAGAATGTAGGTTCACTACTTCCCCCCATCAGGAAAGTCCAATAATAAAGTATATGTCTTCCACCTATATGCTGAGGGACATCCCATCTATCTAGAAGGACTCTGAGTCTGGATCCCAGTAATCCACCAGCATCTACAATAGTCTTGGTTTGGCCCTTAAGCCACCAAGACACCAAAATTCATAGAGCCCACATGCACGTAGCACTTGTTGAGCCATTAGATCAGCCCTTACTGCCTCCTCTACATCACCATGTTCACGTTCTCTCCATTCTAGGACCATCCTGCACAAAAAATTGCAAGTTTTCCCATTAGAATACTTAAAAAACCTCATGCCCAGTCGCATACGCGACTGTTTTCCAAACAGCCACGTATGTACGTGAATGTGAGGGTATTTTCCGCGTATATCCAACCCTATACGCGAAAAAACCCTTGATTTCCGTGTGGGCCGCAGCACCTATTTTGGATAGGCCTAAAAATCCCAAATAACCATGGAATTTGATAAAAATTGCATCAAAATGGAAGAGAAGAGCATGGGTAAGTACCTGGAAGAAACAGTAGTGGATTCCGCCGACTGAATCTCCTAGAATTTGCTGTTGAAAATCTAAGCTCAATTGGGTAAAAATTTCAAATGTTTTATAATGTTTTGAATCTTTTACTATTTATAGAAATTTTTCAAATTTTTTTAAATTTTTACACCCTTTCCTATAGTTTGGACCATTTTTTACCTAATTTATGATGTAGGAGACCTTTTTGAGTGTCATTTCAGCTGTTGGATTGACCCATTCGTGCCGATTTCAGGTATCATGTCTAAACTGGCATATAGGTTAGGTTTCATCACCGTTTTCATTTTGCATGACCTTATGACCGTTTCATTATCACCTTAGGTACGAACCCACTCTATTATGTCACGGAACCTTCTTACTGTTTTAGAATTGGCATGATATGAGTGGTAGAGCTTGACCTTACATGGGTACCCTAGTTAGCACCTTATTTGCATTTGGTGCCCATGCTGATGTTTTGTCCCTTAGGGTGTGGGAGTCCATTGTATAGTAATGCCATGACATTTCACAAGAGCCTCATTCTCCTCTTGATCTTTTGCTACCTATTTCCCTCAGGACTCCCTTATATCAAGTTGTAATTGCATTATCATAAGATTTGCTTGCTTTATTGAGCCTTACACTGGCCTCCTTGACATTGTGTCTCAGCAATATAGCCCGAGCTTGTCTCATGTCTAGCCATGCAGAGCCATTTTATATATCCTTTGCAGCTTGATTCCCTTTTTACTGGGAGGGGATTTTCCCCCGAGTGTCGCTATCCTACACATGTATCCTTGCATTGAGCATAGGTATGTTCCACTGCTTGGAACTAGTTTGTTTTCCTCTATGGAACTCATCTCTAGTCTGTAACTATAAAGCAGTTTTATTTTTTTTCAAGCTTTTTAAATATTTGAAAAAGTACAAAAAAATCAAAAAACCAAAAATCCGGACAAGGAAAGATGTTATATTTTGGCAGCTGTCAAGTCGTGTCGCCTTCGAACAGAGCACTGTATATCACATCCGTTGGTTGGGTTTATAGTTTGAATTTAGGAGTTGTACTCATTTTATCTGAGTTTATCTCCACCAACTGGTTAAGCTTCCAGTCCCCATGGGGCCTCTATCGATGCCTCCTATGTCGCAGAGATGTCCTAGTTTCGTATATCGAGTCTATGTTGCATTTGTGTAAGTCACCATACGCGTTATGCTCTTGTTTGAAGGAATTTTAAACCTAAGTTGTCCATTCCTCAGTTATCTTGACTTTTCATGTCGGCCATTCCTGGTACAGTTACTGGTTTGTGCACCTTATGATTGAGTCCTTCCACATTATACAGCTTTATTGAGCACCTCATGTTGGATGACAGGGGATGCCTTAATTCTCTCCTTCCAACAAATTTCATCCCATTGACTTCAAATCATTTATTCTGGGACTGGAATCTAGAGTCATTTTTTAGTGCCTTGAGACTTGCAGTCATCAGTGGCAGGTTCTCTTGCCATCGACAAAATTTGGGAATACCTCAATGTCCCCTGATCAATGGATCCTCTCAAGTGTTCGACCTCAACACATCTATTCACACTTGTTAGTTTGCAATCTAGTACCTTGATTCCCATTTTCATTATCGGTGGGTGATCTCGCGTCTGTTAACGGTATACATCAAAGACCAGTAATCAGACGATGGACTACTATGTTCGACCTCGACACCTCTATTCACATAGTAGGACATGTACTCAGCGGTTTGTGTAGAAGACCTTCCAGATTGGTGGCATCTCTTATATGCTACCTCCTTGATCATGCCAGTGTTCATGAGATTTCAACTCTCATGACTTGATTCCAGTATATGTCAGACATTTCCAGCGATTATGGAGATCTTGATCCATTGTATATCTACAGCCATTATGGAGATCATGATCCTTTGTATATCTTCATCATGGATATTCTGATCTATGTATATTGTACGTGGCGATGACCACTTATGTGATATCTTGTATCATGCCTATTCATGGCCATTGTACTCTTATGTATCTGGGACTGCTATATGTATTTGCAGTATGTGTAGAGTTGTATCATTGTACTATGCTGATTGGGTGGCTAGTATTCCATTTGGGATCCTTCATCACTCCACTTCTGGGATGGACTTATAATGTATTTCAGCCATCATATGACCCCTCTGACCTAACACATTAGGGGGCATTTGTTATAGCTGATTTTACCACTCTAGGTGAATCACACTTGTATGTCCTTCCCTTGTCCCTCTGCAGAGTCCTTAGACCCCTTGGACCATTTTTTGTCCTTTGATGTTTCCTTGACCATCCCTAAAAACATGTGAAAATTTATATCCGCAACTTTTAAACCCCTAATCGCGTATATACGCGGGTTTGACCCCTAAAACTGCCTACATCGGGATGTGTGCATAATCCAAATCCTTTTGGAGTTTTCCTTGACATGGATCCAACTCACTTGACTCCTAGCCTTCCATATGCCTTGAGATTGCTTGGATTCGACCTTTCATTACCCCTTTGAAAAGCTATATAAGGAACTCTTTGGTACATTGAACGCATAAGAGAGAATTAAGAGCAAAGAAACTATAGTCCATTGTTGCTGGAACTTGTGCTTGAGTCTGCATCCCTTTGTCCCTCGGAGCACTTTTGTGTTCTTCCCAAGCTTGCCTTTTGCTTGTGACCTTGCTATGGAGAGATGAGGATTGAGGTGGTGGAGGCCCAAGTGGGGGATTCAGTTTCTCTGATTCACAGACGTGCCGACAGAGGTTGTATCCATTGTAATCTCTGATTTTATATTAATAGAAATATCTTTTCCTGTCCAATAATGTATGTTTGAATGAATATTTCATCCATGGGTGATTTCAAATGCTTGTACATTGTTGATTATATATGCTAGAATAGATATAACACCAATATATATAGTATGCTTATATTGTTTACTTGTTGTTGAGGAAGTGAATGATCAATTCAAGATGAAGTTGGAAAGCTCAATGGGGATCTATTTCAACCGTCCAGAATAAGGTATGAGGTTTGATCCTTTAGTGTTAGATATTTAATTTCTATTGCATATTGGAAAGGATTGATTTCTGGAGTCAAGCTGTCTGTTGTGGTACCCCAAGCCATAGGAATTTCTCTCCGTAACAATCGCGAAGGATGTTTCCACATCCGGAGTACAAAATGAGGACCAAGCTATTTTTAGGGCTCAACAGTTGGATTTGATCTATGCTTAGTCCAGACTCTTGTATGATATTATCTTGAATGCTCCAAGATCCAATTTTGACACCATAATTAAACCTGGGCCACATGCCGATGGTATTGTTCGATCCACAAGTACCAAACCAACAAACTCGGTTACAAAACAAGTGAGCTAGTTATCACTTAACCAACCTGTGTTGGGACAAGCCATGGCTTCATCTCATCCTACCCAATCGAGGAGTGTGCTTTCAGTGCAAATGTCGAACCTGAAAGGCAACCAGCAGCCTAGAAGGAATAAAAAGAAACGAAAAAGTAATCGTAAGGCTGGGAATAAAAATGAAAATGGTAATAATAATGACAAGAACACGAACAATGCTGGGGGGGACAAGCAGCCTAAGCATAAGTTGAATTTTCCTTGTAAGTTTTGTAAGGATGATCACCTCACTCACTTGTGCCCCCATATGGAGTATGCCTCGAAGTTCATAGCATAGGGCCCAGCTATGTTTACTAGTCCATTACCTAATAATCAAAATATCAAATCGAGGACCGTTGATCTTGGTAGTGCTTCTTGTGGGCCTCCAAATTCGTTAGATGTCGCTAGTGGTCACGGTTGCATCAACATGGTGAATGCTACAAATGTTGTGACACGTGCGAAAGACTATGGTTCATCACAATCTGACCTTGGGAAAGAACCTTCTCCACCTGAGAGCTCTTTGCAAATTGAATAGCCTATGGATAAGCTTGAAGTTCTGCCTCGCATTCTAAAGGGAGTCTTGAAGCTCTTGGGACACAATCCTAATGCTTGAGTCACCCAAAACTATTCAATTATCGAGAATTTGGGCCAGACTCCTTGTGTGATGTCTACATTAGAAGTGCTTCAAACTTGTCATTCGCAAATAAATGCCTTGGTGTATACTCTTAGGGTTGGTGATGATAGCTCTCCTTCCATGATCAAATTTGAAATCCATGGAATCCATCCTCGCTTTCCTTGCTACGTGTCTCTTTTGATTCATGTAGAGTATCTCAACAACACCATCATGCATACTATTATTGACGAAGGCGTTGCGGCTTCCGTGATGTATTTGGCTTGTAGGAAGGGCTTAGGTTCTCCCACGTTGTCTCAGTCTGCCAACATTTTGACTATTTTCAATGGAAGATCGTTTCGGCTACACGGTATACTTCCTTCTCTAGAGGTCCAATTGGGAGGGAAGACTGTTGTGATTGAGGTCGAGGTGGTTGATGTGCCCCTTGACTATAATATTTTACTGGGTTAGAATTAGATGTACAATATGCAAGTTGTAGCCTCTTCCCTATTCCAAGTGGTTTGTTTTCCATTTAATGGGAAGATCATTACTATTGATCAGAAGTCTTTCCAAAATCCAAGTGTGTCAGCATCATCGGGAGCTTCTATCCCTATTATCAATCATTCTCAGCTTGCAACTGAGAATGTGGGTGTGGGTGTGTATCCTTCTCTCATGGGAACCTTTAGTTGTCCTGCACCCATTCTTATGATTGGGTCTAGTCTTGGTGGGGCTTCGTCCTCATTGAATTTGGTATCCTTTCGCACTTCTCATATGGAGGATCCTTCGATTCTTCCTTCATCGAGTACTTCGAGTATACTTGTCGAGATAGACGTGTCATTTCCTGCAACATTGGTGGTGTATTAAGTGAATATTGATCATGTTGTAGAGCCTAGTCCTTCCTCTTCGCAGACGGAGGAGGAGGACCCTTATGTGTTTCCTGCATGGGAAGTAGAGTCATCTCACTCTCAAGACTGCCTCGATGATGTTTTTCCATCAGATGAATCTATTCTTGAGGCTATGTCTGGGATAGAACAACCTTGGGAAGAATTGCACCATAGATCGTATTTCCTTCCTAAGCTTGATCGTTTAAAGTGTGATGACTTTAGGGCGATTCTAAGCGAGAAATTTTGTAGCCTCGTGATCTCATTAAGCTCTCCTAGTCATGTTGCTGAAGGGAACATGGCTAACTTGTCACCAACGATTCCTATCAACATTTCTCGTGATCCTGGTAAGATTGAGAATGTTTACATTGGCACGGATTGTTCCCCCGATGAGATAAAAGAGTATATTGACTTGTTTAAGGATTTTTGTGATGTTTTTGCTTCGTCATATGAATAAATTCCACATATAGACCCTCGTATTTTTTAACACAAAATCAAGACCTATTAGGATGCAAAACCGGTTCGACAGCATTTGCGTGCCATGAATCCTAGGAAAGCACCCGCCATTAAAGCATAGATAGAGAAACTACTCAAAGTTGGTTTTATCTATCTCATTACCTGTTGCCGCCTTTTCACACACCTGGATCACGTGGCAGAAATCTTCAAGCCACTCGGTGTGTCCTTGGGGGCAAGTCTCGAGTCAAGGCTGTCACCTTGTTCTTGACTCCTCTGTTTAGGCTCAACTCCTAACGAAGCCAAGGGGGGTAGACCCTATTAAGTTACTAAGGATGATTTCTTAGTGTAATGATGTTGTACTGAATCAGTTATTTAGGAGTTTGAATATTTTAACTATAAGCAATCAAGATGACAAGATACGAAGATACACACGAAAGCACAAAGTTGATACATAATATATATATGAAGCAGAAAAGACCAGTGCCTTAAAAATGGAGTCAAAAGAGATCAGTGTGCTTGCATGTGTTTGGAATAAATGTTTTGTGATTGCATCTTGGAATGTTTTAAGTTAAAATTGGAGTGTGAGTTGTTTAAATTAGGCTTAAGGGGGACTCCAGATATACCCGAGAGTACTTGGAGTATGTCCAAAACAAAGCCTATATGGCTACCCGCAAGGAATATGTGGGCTGAAATGGAGTCTCTGGGGCTATGTTCGTAACGCACCCGTTAGGGTGTGACAGAGATCAGCGCCCCGAGGTCACTTTTCAGTAGGTTCCCGCTTCCTTTGGGTATTTTGCCACCGTAAAGGTTTGATCGAGGTGTTGGATTTTCACCTGATGGTTTGTTAATTGGGAAAGGTGAGTCCTAATTATGCTATTCACCCAAGGGATTTTGATACAGCTTGACTGATCGGATGAACCGTAGCCAAGTGCAGAGCATACACACTGGAGTCTTGTAAATTTTAATAAGTTTTAAAAGATGTGTTCTTGCTTAAAAGAAAAGCCTCCAATAACCTCTTTCGATCCAAGTGGATCTCAATTGGGGAATAAAGGAGGGGTTAATTTTAAAATTCTGATAAACAAAATATGAGAAAATAACACAACTACACAAATGCGGTTTTCTGATTAATCCTACCACGAATCTCTTTCCCCTTGCGGGTCACTCGGGAAATCGTGGGGTAAGTATTATGATTACTTTTGAAAATAAGATATGGAATATGGAATTAACAACAATATCAAATATACTACCCTACCAATCAGATAAATTCTAGTAAAAGGAAATAAGCAGAAAAAGACGAAAAAGGCACCGACGCGAATCCCCCCAGGGGGGATGGGGAATGGGCTCGAAAGAGCCTATTCAAAGGATGATTTTATTACATAGGTTACAATATCAAAGCACTGATAAAAAATAGCTTTCTTGGTCCTTATACATGTTGAAACCAAGACATTACAGTTTATACAAAAAAATTACAAATTATGTGACAAAAGAGAGACCCCCGGGGGGATTTGAGCGCTCCAAAAGCCACTTTGGACAGCAGCTTCCTTTATTCTCTGCCAGAACTGCTAAATGAAATTGATTGAATTAGAATAACAAATGACCCAAATCACTTTAAGAGTGCCTTTGGGTCAGCCTACTTTATCTCAAAAATCAATGAAATTAAACTAGCTAAACCGACGAAAAAGGAACCAAGGAAAGCAAGCTTTCCTTGGGATCTTGGCTTGCTGTTTGTGCAGCCAATTAAAAGCACTGATATTGCAGAATGTTGAAATTATTGAACAGAAAAATAAACTACCTTAACAGCAAGCTATGAATTTTTCAATAAACTACTTGCGAAACTAAGGCAATTTTAGCTAGATCTCTTGAATTTGAACTTTATGTGCACAATGAAACTAAGATCTAGAAAATTGAAGGGATCTTGATAATTAGATCTATGTATTCTCTTCTTTATGAGATATATCAGATTTAAAAATAAACCTTAAAGTAACCAGTTTGAGGAAAGTTTAATCATTTTTAAAGGAGGAAGAGAGAGAAAGAGTGTTGGTTTCCTTGAAGATCCACAGTAGAGCTTTCAGGTGGAATTCCGAGGGACTATGCCTTTGAAATTTTTTGAAGAGAATGAAGAAGCAAACTAGATCAGCATCCTCTCCAAAGTATGAACCTGCAACTCAGCTGAAATCAAAGAACTTGCCAAGAAACTTGTGAGATCTGATTAGTACATACAAAGAGATTCAAGATAACATGCATATAAGCTTATAGGACATGCTAAATATAGATCTCTAAACATGCATCAAAGGAGAGTGAAATTAAATAAACTTATTGAACAATACCTTTCCTATCAAGATTGTAATAAGCTAATTACCAATCTTAACCACAGATCTACAAGAAATTAGCAAAAAATGACCACAGATACAGGTTACCTCAGTAAAACAATGGCAATAATCATCCACACATGTAATGGAACCACACCGTATTGCCTCCAAAGGTTTTCTTTATTTCAAATGAAGAATTACAACAATACAATAGCAGCAGCACCTCAATCTCAGTTCTAACTAGCTTGGAAGAGGAGGCTGTGCCTTGATTTATACAATTTGCAGGCCATCTAGCCCAGGGGGGGTGCAATTACTCATGGAATCAAGTGAAATCAACTGATGGAGAGTCCATCAATGCCTGATCTGTGTCTAGCTGAGCCAGATCTGAGTCTCACTGAGTGCAACTGTCAATCGGGGGGCTGATCTGACTGACACCTCAACCTGTTGACTCAAGAATCCACCAAAAATCATCCAGTTGAGCCAAAAACGTGTTGAAGAGAGAAAGAGGGCGAAATTCCCCATAATGGATGCTCAAGATCAACTTTGGATCTGATTTGATCACCTCCTTCAGTCAAGGATTTGTCAGATCCAGTCAATCTGCTTCAGATCTGACTGGTTTCAATCAAATCGGCTGAGAATCCATTGATTTTGGATTTTGGATTTGCTCCATTATTCATCAATTTATTAATTAAAATAATCAATAATTGATTTTTGGG
>LPNX010085780.1:48879-118362 GCA_001517045.1 Pseudotsuga menziesii
ACGATCATGCTAGAACATTTATTACAATTCCCTCATGGGGTATGAACATGTGATATAGTACAACAAGCACTTCCCAGAAGTACTTCCAAAGGTCTTTTTGAAGTTCGAACAAGTTGTCCTTGTCCAGTTCACTAGGCTCACTTGATAAAAACCACTAAGTACAACTTAGGTGGTAACATTACCTTAAAGGAGTGGGTTTCAAATCCTGTTTCGGTGGATAAGAAGTAGGGATCGATCTAAATATGCATTGATTTCCGTTATTTAAATCGAGTTTGTCCTAAAGATAATTTCCCTACACCATTTATTGATCAAATTTTTGATGAGTGTGAGGAAAGTGAGGTATTTTCTTTTATGGATGGATTTTTTGGATATAATCAGATACAAATTAAACCCAAGGATCAACACAAGACTACATTTATTTGTCCTTGGGGAACTTTTGCATATTGGAAGATGCCCTTCGGCCTTAAAAACGTCTAAGCTACATTTAAACGGGCCATGACCTTGATCTTTCACCATCTTAAAACGATTATTGAAGTGTATTTGGATGATCTAGCTTCTCACTCTCATTTGAGAGTACATCATCCTTATCATTTGTGATTAGTGTTCAAAATATGTCGTCATTACCAAGTTCATTTAAATCCTCATAAGTGCGTCTTTTGAGTGAAGGTTGGTCGTTTACTAGGATTCATCATATCCAAGGAGGGTATTAGATTCTATCCCTTAACGTTTGAGGCAACACTTCAATTGTCTCCCCCGCATAACATTCAACATCTTCAATGTTTACAGGGAATGGTGAACTTCTTATGAAGGTTCATGGTCAACTTCACCAATTTGACTAAAGGCTTCATGTGTTTGTTGAAGAAGGACACCCCTTTTTATTGGCATGAGCAAGCCCAGGAGTCTTTCGATACCTTGAATAAAGAATTAGCAACGGCCCTCGTGCTTAGTCCACTAGACTATATCTGTGACTTTTTTATTTATGTGACCACGTCCCAGGAGACGATTGGTATGGTATTGGTTCAGGAGGATGAGGAACTCCATGAGCATATCATATATTATCTGATCCGAAACCTGATTGATGCGGAACTTTGTTATTCCCATGTTGAGAAGCTATCCTTAGCCATCGTTCATGCGGTTCATTGTTTGAGACATTACATTCTTCTTCTCCAAACTTTGGCCGTAGCTCAAATCAATCCATTTCAATTTGTCCTCACAAGAAGGATGATTGGGGGAAAGTAAAATAAATGGATTGTCATTTTGCAAGAGTTTGATCTCGAGTTCATTTCAGTGAAATCGAAGAAATCATTAATCTTTCCTGAGCTCATATCAAATTTTCCAAATTTGGATGAAGAGGAGGTTTATGAGGATTCTTTTGGTGATGAACATATGTTCCTCATCTCGACTGCGGGCCCTTGGTACAGGGATATTATCGTGTATTTGCAAATGTTGAAGATTCCTACTCACCTCTCACGAGATGAGTGATGACGATTACATCACGCATCGAAGAACTACCTCATAGTGGATGATACTTTGTACCGCTGAGGCTGAGGCCATTCTTAATGATTGCCACAGAGGGGCATGTGGTGGTCATTTATCTGGGCTTTCTACAGCCCAAAAAATATTAAGAGTGGGTTATTTTTTGTCATCCATCTTTAAAGATTGTGTTAATGCAGTCAAGAAGCGCCACCCTTGCCAGGTGTTTGCACATAATATGTGCTCGCATCCCGTCCCTTTGCATATTATTGTCATTGCCGGTCCCTTCACCAAGTGGGGGATTGATTTTATGGATTGCAACCCAGCTTTGGCTGGGGGGAACCATCATATTATTGTGGCTGTCAATTACTTCATGAAATGGGCAGAGGCTATGCCCACAGTAAAATCAGAAGGTGAAAAACCCGTGCATTTTGTATTTAACCAGATTATCACTCAGTTTGGCATTCCGAGAGATCTTGTCACTGACCATGGCAGGCACTTTCAGAACAAAATGATGGAAGAGTCGGCTTCAAAGTTAAGATATTAGCAAGATCACTCCTCTTCTTATTACTCTCAAGTGAATGGGCAGGTTGAAGCAGTGAACAAGTCACTCAAGTCCATTCTCCAACGAACCATTGTTAGGATATTTAGACACTTAGGGGTTAGTTAAGATCAACTTGTGTAATATATCCGTTAGGTAAAAGCGTGTTTCTTTAGTATGCATTAGTATGCATTTGTAAATATTCTAATCCGACGGTCACGATATGTTCTAGACATAGAGTGATCCGATGGTTCAACTTCTCTTACATCATACCTACCATTGATCTGTGTCTTAACACTCGATTGGTCTATGATCTCTATTTAAAGAGCATAGAGGTTCATTGGCTAGTTGATCGATTATGAGAAGCTCATTTAACTTTCTTTCTTTTGCATCATAAATTGCTCCAAGTAGCTATTTGGCTGGGGCCATGGACTATTTCCCTCTCGAGGGTTTTAACCACGTGACAAACATCGATGTGTTTATATGTGATCTGTTTGTGTGAAGTGGTATCTAAAGGTGTTTGGTATTTTGAGAGTACCATGTGTACCCAAACATGGTATCAGAGCTTTTATGAAGAGCCGCTTTCAGTTTTGATCAAGATCTGGAACCGGTGTTGCCGAAACTTTGAAAGGGTTTATGGTTCTAGATTTTCTATGCATTTGTGGCCTGTGGGCGCTATTACATTGCTTCCGGATCGCCGTTTCCATTGGGAAATAGTTTTTGTTTCATCGAAAAGCATTTATGTTTGCTCCAGAAACACTCATTTCGACAAATCTGAAGGTATAATGTTACAGTGACAGATTTGTTTTTTTTAAATCTCTCATGTTTTATCAGTTTATTATTAGATCTCTTATGTTTTAGTCTTGGACTGTTGTTTTCTCTGACTGTGTATGCTCTTTTCCATGCACCTTGCACGATCATGGTGAATCTTCTCAGCTACGTATGCTCTTTTTCCATGGACCTTGTGCGATCACGGCAAATCAGAAACAACGAGAAAACTTAAAAACATAGACTTTCCAGGTAAGCTAACCAAGATCTAACCCCATTGTGTGGAAAAAAAAATGTTTTTCATTTTTTTTGTGATTTGCAGGAAAAGAAAGCAAACACAAAAAACAAGAGAGAAGAGTGTTAAAAAAAAAAAAACCCTTCCTCTTTCCATACTTTTACATACATTTTTAAACTTAGCTCACTTGGTCCAAAGTTGCTTTACACCTTGATAAGTCTTGAGTTCAAGTCTTATCAAGATACTTTTTAGTGCAAGCAATTTCTATTTTCAAGTTAATTTATTGTAAAAGTGCATCTCACACAAATAAAATAAAATAAAAGTGAGTCACTTAAGTCTTTTAATTTATTGCCGCACTATTTAAAAGTCGCATTATTGTAAAAGTGAACATCACTTATTCTACAAAAGTGATTCACTTCAAAGCAACTTTATTGTAAAAGTGATTGTCAAAGGTTGATCTTGGGAAGAGGGGGCTTCTTTTTTTTAGTTGGTCAAGTTAATATCTGTCATGTCACTATTGGAGACATCTTCAACATTTTCTTTGATCAAGCATAACTTCATCATCCAGAATCCGTTTTAAGTGTCATTTTTTTTAAAACCACATATTTTTTCGAGCTCTTTGCATCTAGACAGTTAGTTTCTGTTCTTTTAGCCATTATTTTACAGTATGGCCACCACTTGTGATATTATACTTACAAGTTCTAACTATTTCTCTTGGAAATCTCGTATGGAAGATGTTCTGCGAAGTAGGAGACTTTTCAGGATAACCTCGTGGAAAGAAATAGAACCCATTGATGATGATAAGAAAATTAAACGGGAAAATAGATGTGATGAAGCTCGTGGATTGATTGGGATGTCAATCTCTACTGATTTGCGATTCCACATATCTGGAATTGATGAAACTGATAAAGCTTGGGAAAAGTTGGAATCTGTGTTTGGTAAACACAATGAAATTCGGGGTCATCAACTTGAAAATGAGTTGCTTTCCTTGAATCCAAATGATTTTTCATGCATTCAAGACTATTTATCTAAGTATAAAACTCTTAGACTCTTATGTGCAAAATGCAAGATTAAGAAAGAAGACAAACAATGTATTTATCATATTCTTTCCAAACTTGGACCTGCATATTCTATTTTTGTATCTACATTCTACTCCATGAAAGAATCCTTGACTGCAGCTAGCTATCAAGAGCCTAGCCTTGAATCTTTTTGTGATTTTTTAATTAGAGAGCAAGATAAGCTCATTCATCTTGGAATAATTAACAATGCAGATACATCTGGGAAAGACTTATTGTCCCAACAGAAAGAAAAGTCCAAGCCTCCCAAGAAACAGAATTTTCACAATAATAAGCCAAACAAAAGGGGTCCCAAACCCTCTCAGTTAGCTCCTCCTTTAAAAAATGACAAAGGATCCAAGAAAAAAGGAAAGAAGACTGAGCGTCATTGCAATTTTTGTGGGAAAGATAATCATGATGAATATAAATGTTTTAAGAAGATGGTAGCCTTGGAAGAAGCAATGAAGAAGCACCACATCAGCCTAGATTCGTCTTCAAAATCTAACTCTCATGGGCATGCATTTTGTGCTTCTGGTTACTCTTATACTGCATCTTCTTCTTCTACTTCAATTGAATGGCTCATTGATTCTAGAGCATCTTATCATATGGCTAAGGATAAAGCCATGTTTTCTACTACGCATGAATGTAACACCAAACAAATATTTGTTGGTGATGATAGATCTCTAAGTGGTGTAGGATCTGGAACAATTCCAGTAGAAAATGGTCATTTCAGTGATGTACTATGTGTTCCAAAAATTTCCTGCAATTTGTTATCAGTCGATCAAATTACTCATTCAGGTGAAGGTAAAACTGTGACGTTTACACCTCACCAAGTTGTAATCAAGGATTTTAAAAATCCTCAAAATTTCCTTGCTACTGGAACTGTTGATGATATTACCAGGTTGTACAAATTTAACAACTTTGGGCCGTCACCTTTTCCTTCGGTTTTTGTTGCTCATAGTGATAACTTGAGTAAACTTTGGCATGATCAATTTGGTCACTTAAATTATCGCTCATTGCAACAACTATGTAAAGACAATATGGTGATTGCTCTTCCGCTGGTATCTTGCAAGGATGGTGTTTGTTCCGGTTGTGTACTCGAAAAACATCATCGAGACAGTTTTGACAAACGTGCCTCTTGGCACGCCTCGGTTCCCTCGGAGCTTGTGCATAGTGACTTGTGTGGCCCTCTTCCGTCTGCTTCCTTTTATGGTTTCAAATATTTCTTAACTTTCATTGATGACTACTCCAGACGCACTTGGATTTACTTCCTAAAACTTAAGAGCGAAGTATTTAACATGTTCTTGGCCTATAAGGCCCTTGTTGAAAAACAATCTGGTCATCAAATTATTAAGTTAAGATCTGACAATGGAGGAGAATATGTTAACAACAAGTTCACTACTTTTTGCACTGAACAAGGAATCCAACAACAGCACACTGTTCCATATACACCACAACAAAATGGTGTAGCTGAAAGGAAGAACCGCACTTTAAAAGAAATGGCTAATTGTATGATCCAATATAAGGGACTAAGTCTTCAATATTGGGCTGAGGCCATAAATTGTGCAAATTACATAGTTAATCACACACCCACTAAATTTTTACAGGGTATAACACCGAAAGAAGCATGGAGTAAAATTAAACTAGATGTAAGTCACTTTCGTGTGTTTGGTTGTGAAGCATGGGCTCACATTCTTGATGAAAAACAGAAAGCATTGCAGCCTAAAAGTGAAAAGTGCATGTTTGTTGGATATTCTAAATATGTAAAAGGTTATAGACTTCTTCAGCCACATTCTCATGATATAATCATTAGAAGAGATGTTAAATTTGATGAAAATCTCTTGGCCTGGGAGCCTAACTTGGCGGGTGTGCCATCTTTGGCCTGTGAGCCTGATTCGGCGATTGTGCCCTCTTCTTCTTCTTCTTCCAACTTCCTTGACAGGTTTCCAACTCCAGCTTCTGATGATGACAGTGAGGATGAAAATCCACCTCTTCCTGCTCATGTTCCTCCAATTACACCAGCACCAATACTTCCTTGATGGGTTCGTTCAACATGTGAAGCAGCTGGTGATCTTGCCAGTGATCCTAGATATCAACGTCGAACACGTTCTCAGTTTCAGCGAGCCTCTTCTCTTTTGCCTCAAGTTTTCAAGAATCATGATCCAGAAACTTTTGTAAAAGCTTCAGGAAATCCAGATTGGGATGCAACTATGGATGAATAATATCATTCCTTAATGGAGAATAATACTTGGGATCTTGTTCCTCTTCCAAAAGGAAGAAAACTTGTCAGATGTAAATGGGTCTACAGAACTAAGTATGCATCAAATGGAAGTGTTGAAAGACTTAAAGCAAGGTTAGTTGCCAAAGGTTTTTCCCAAGTTGAAGGGATTGACTACAATGAAACCTTTGCCCCTGTAGCAAAAATGAACTCCATCCGCCTTGTTCTTTCCCTTGCAGCCTTGCATAACTGGGAATTCCATCAAATGGATGTCAATTCTTCCTTCTTACATGGTGATTTACATGAGGAAATTTACATGGAACAACCTCCTTAATATGTTCAGAATAACTCTAGCCTTGTTTATCTCCTTAAGAAATCCTTATATGGCCTTAAGCAAGCTCCTAGAGCTTGGTATGCCAAAATGGATAGCTTTCTCCTTGACACTGGTTTTTCAAGATGTCATTCTGACCCCAATGTCTATACCAAGAAAGTAGGAAACCATCTCATCATACTTGTTCTTTATGTTGATGATCTTATCCTTACTAGTAGTGACCCTAACCTTATAACACATGTGAAATCTAGTCTTAAGAAAAAATTTGAAATGTTAGACTTAGGACATTTGCATTATTTTCTTGGTCTCCAAGTCTTGCAAACCAAAGAAGGAATATTTATTTCCTAGTCTAAGTATGCTTGTGACCTTCTTCGTCGCTTCCACATGGAAGATTGTAAACCAGCCCCTTCTCCCTTCCAGTCTGGAGTCAAACTTTCTGCCACTTGTACTTCCCCTGAAGTAGATGCCACCTTGTATCGTCAGCTTGTTGGTAGTCTTTTATACTTGACTCATTAGCGTCCTGACCTTTCCTTTGTCGTTGGTCGTGTTTCCCGTTATATGCAAACTCCTCATGAAAGTCACTGGAAAGCAGCAAAAAGAATACTTCGATATATTCGAGGTACAATTCAGTTTGGGATTCATTACAGTACAGGGGGGAAACCTTTGTTGGTTGGTTTCACTGATTCAGATTGGACCGACGATCCTGATGATTGAAATTCCACTGTAGGTTATGTTTTCAGTCTGGGATCTAGACCTGTCACTTGGGCTTGTAAGAAACAACAGGGTCTTGCTCTTTCTTCAGCAAAAGCAGAATATCGAGCCACAGTTAATGCCAGTCAGGAAGCTTTATGGCTTCGACAGATCCTTTCGGAGTTTGGATTCGAGCAGAAACATCCTACTCCACTTTGGTGCGACAATCAAAGTTCCATCAAACTTGCCAAAGATCCAGTTCTACATCAGCACAACCAACACATTGAGCTACACATGCACTTCATCAGAAATATTGTTCATGATCATGTTATTGAAGTGCTTTATTGCCCTACAGATAATCAAGTTCCTGACATCTTCACCAAGTCTCTTACAGAAGCAAAGTTTTCTAAACTTCGGTCTATGTTAGGAGTTCAGGAATGTGTCCTTAAGGGGGGATAGGCTCTAATGCCTCCTTCCTTCTCCTAATAGTGTCACTTTTGTAAATCCTTCAATCCTATCCCAATTTGTTCTTAAGGGGGGATGTTAGGATATTTAGACACTTAAGGGTTAGTTAAGATCAACTTGTGTAATATATCCGTTAGGTAAAAGTGTGTTTCTTTAGTATGCATTAGTATGCATTTGTAAATATTCTAATCTGACAGTCACGATATGTTCTAGACATATAGTGATCTGACGGTTCAACTTCTCTTAGATCATAGCTACCATTGATCTGTGGCTTAACACCTGATTGGTCTATGATCTCTATTTAAAGAGCATAGAGGGTCCTTGGCTAGTTGATCGATTATGAGAAGCTCATGTCAATTTCTTTCTTTTGCATAATAAATTGCTCCAAGTAGCTATTTGGCTGGGGCCTTGGACTATTTCCCTCTCAAGGGTTTTAACCACATGACAAACACCGATGTGTTGATCTGTGATCTATTTGAGTGAAGCGGTATCTGAAGGTGTTCGGTATTTTGGGAGTACCCTGTGTACCCGAACAACCATCACACAGAGAAAGAATAATTCGCATATCATGTTGTATCCTACTTTGTGGGCCTATAGAATCGTGGTCAATACTGCCACCAATTTTTCTCCCTATCATCTTGTGCATGGGGTGGAATCAGTATTACCAGTTGAATGCAAAATCCCTTCTTTGAAGCTAGCTATGGAGCTTTTACCAGATACTTTCACATTGGAAGAGCGTTTGGTCCACTTGGAGCGGAATTGAGATGCTTTAGTGGCTTTGGAGGTTAACAAGCGTTCTGTTAAGGTCCAATACGATAAGTCTGTCCATCCTAGGAGGTTTAGTGAAGGTGACTTGATCCTTTTGTGGGATCAAGCTAAGGAACCCTTGGGGGCAGGAAAGTTCAATCCTTTGTGGCATGTTCCTTACGTGGTTAAGCATGTCTTAGATAAAGGCACCTATGAGCTGGTTGATTATGAAGGGATAGCCTTAACAGAGCCTAGAAATGGGCTCTATCTCAAAAAATACTATGCATGATCTTTATCTATGGCTGATTTTTGTATATTATTGTACATATTTTCATTGCATAGTTAGGTTTTCTTATGGTGATCAGGTTTGTTGATTAACTTCCATTCGTTATGGCAGATGTTGATGGAGTCTTCCGTTTACATAGGATTCATTGATGGTGCTAGCCGCCACACTCAAAATTCAGCTTCGGCTACTTGGGTGATCTATACTCCTACAGTTCAAGTGTTATCTTCAAGAGGCGTATGTTTACGGCCTTCGTCAAACAATGTTGGTGAATATAGTGTCATCATTGAGTTATTGCGGGATGGAATTTCACATGTTTTTATTTCTATTGAGGCACATCTTGATTCGCAGTTAGTGACTTCACAACGTAATGGCTTGTATCGTATTAGGGATCTGAGATTATTATGAAGATCCTTACGTGTTAGATTGCTATAACGACAATTTGAGAGTATAACATACATTCATGTTCCAAGAAATTTTAATCAAGTTGTTGATTCATATGCTAACTATGTACTATATTGGAATTTGTTTCACAAACCATAAGCATTTCACAAACACTTTTTACACATGTAAATATAATAATAATATATCACCATAAATATTTTTCATTAAGTTCAAAAAAGGTGATGTCAAAATACATAATTGTCATATACAAAATTGGGGCTTTCGAGCCACCAAAATATACTACACAATCATACAAAAAATATACACCCAGGTCTCTAAGCTTGAGGTGGAGGAGGGTGTTGATCATGGTAGCACACCACGGCTCTATCTAGCCAGTGAAACAATTGAACCCATTCTTGTGGTACTCCAACCACCTGGCACTACATGGCCTCGGGCAATTCCTCAACTTGTGCCATGGATACTCTCTATTTCATTCAAACAAAGTTTGTGTGGATGCTCTGGAGTGCCCACTCTGCATCTGCACCCATGATATCATCACCTCTTTCCCTTTGTCGATGACAAGGAAACCCATCTAACCGTCATGGTCCTACATCTGCATATACATGACAGAGTATCACTATTGGTCGTCACACCAAAAACATTTCTTTAGATTTCATATATTAAAAAACACAACAACAAAAAAAAATTCAAAAATTAAAAGTGGGTTTGGGATTTGTGACCTATGTCTCCATAAGCCGCTCCCAGTGGTAAGGGCATGTATGGGTCTCTATGGATGTCGATCCCTACATAGGGATAGTCATGTATGGCAATGAGTTGTCTCTGCCACCATGGAAAGAACCTTGCTGGGTAGGGGTTAGCCACCCTTCCACCTCCGAGCCTACACATGACATCAGCCCAGCATAACTGAGCTAGATCTCGAACTCCATGTGGAGCAATGTCTACTCTACAGCTTAACCCTGGCACCCGCTTAAAAAAGAATGTGCTCAGTATGCTTCCAAACCCAAAGTTCTACACTCTTCCCATCTTGGAGTCATTGAGTTGTAGTTTCATGTTGCTCTACAGCGTAGTACTCTAGTCATATATCATAGGCCGCATACACTCTACTGCATAGAACATCATTGGCTGTGAGGCCTGGTGGAGTGATGCCAAACCTGCAATCCTACCTAATTCCAATAATATGGCTTTCAGCCCCAGAATCTGAATCGTGTTTGTTGGGACTTGAATCGCAACCTTCTCTGTATCGAGAAGGTAGTACACACCTATGTAGTCCTCTATCGTCATCCCACCTCCTAGCCCATGGGATCGGAGGTTAAACACCTCCCCTCATCAGGACAAACCTGTGATGAAATATATGTCCTCAACCTCAATACTGAATGACATCCCATCTATCTGAAAGGTCTCAGACTCTGGATCCCAGTAATCTACCAGCAACTGGAGTAGTCTTGGCTTTGCGCTCAAGCTGCCAAGGCACCAAAACTTGTATAGACCACATGCCTGTAATGTTTGTTGAGCCATGAGGTCAGCCTGAATAGCTTCATAAACATCACCATGTTCCCTCTTTCTCCATTATAGTACAATCTTGCACATGAAACACAAATTTTGATCATTATTTTCCCATAAAAACCATGTGTGTGGCCCTATACACGACTGTCTGCAAAACAACTGCGTATGTATGCGGTTTTCATGGCATTTTCCACGTATAGTCAGACCTATACATGGAAAAATGCCCAATATCCGCGTGGGCCAAAATGCCCAAGTTGGGATGGCCTAAAAAAATAATTTGACCGTGAAAATTTTAAATTTTTACATGAACATGAAGGGGAGGGGCAAGGGAATTTACCTAGATCAAACATGGAGTGACTCCGCCGGACAATGCTCCCGGAATTTGCTTCTGAAGTTCTAAACTCAAATGCACTATGGTGGGTAAAAATTCAAAATGGTATGAAAATTTTTAATTTTTCACTATTTTATAGAAAAAATTTGAAATTTTTAACCATTTTCTATAGTTTTTTACCGTTTTGGACCGTCTGAACTAATTTGATGTTGTAGGAGCCCGTTTTGAGTGAGGTTTGACTGTGTCTTCGACCCGTTTGTGCCTATTTTAGGTATTATGTCTAAACTAGCATATAGGTTAGGATTTCACATCCACTTGGATTTTTCATAGCCTTATGACCATTTCATCTTAACCCTAGGGACGAACCCATTCCATCTTGTCACAGAACCTTCATGTTGCTTTTAGAAGTGACATTATGTGAATGGTAGAGCATTCCCATACATGGGTACCCTAGTTATATCCTCTATTTCATTTGGTACCCATGCTGACATTTGTCCTTTAGGGTGTGGGAGTCCTTTGCATAGTATCACCATGTCTTTGAGCAAGAGCACGCATACTCATATTGAACTTTATGCTGGCCATTCCCCTGGGACTCCCTTGTATATGTCAAGTTGTAATTGCATTATCTTGATTTTTACTTGCCTTATTGAGCCTTATGCTAGATTTCCTCACTTTGATTATCATCCATATAGCCCAAGCTTGTCTCATTTCTATCCAAGCAGAGCCTTTTTACATATCTTTTGTAGCTTGATTCCCCTTTTTTTTCACCGGGAGGGGACCTTCCCCTGAGTGTCATTATCCTTCACATACTTCCTTGCATTGAGCATAGGTATGGTCCACTGCTTGGAACTAATTTTCTTTCCCCCTCTGACACTTGTCTTCTCCTAGATTTGTAACTATAAAGAACTTTTATTCTTTTTCAATCTTTTCAAAATATATGAAAAAGTCCAAAAAAAATCAAAAAACCAAAAAGTCGGACAGGAAAAGATGTTATCTTTGGAAGCAGTCGAGTCATGCCGCCTTCGAACAGAGCACTGTATATCACATCCGTTGGTTGGGTTATTAGTTTGACTTTAGGAGATGTACTCGTTACTCTTAGTTTATCTCTATCGACTGGTTAAGCTTCCAGCCCATATGGAGCCTCTGTTGATGCCTCCTGTGTCACAAATATTTCCTAGTTTGCATATCGAGTCCATGCTGCCTACCTTCAGTCACCATTTTCCTTTATGCTCTTGTTCGAAGGAAGTTGAAGCCTGAGTCGGCCATTCCTTAGTTGTCTTGACTTTGCATGTCGGCCATTCCCGGTACAGTTACTGGTTCTTGCACATCTTGTTTGAGTTCTTCCAAATTATACAGCATTGTTGAGTACCTTGTGTTGGTTGATGGGGGATGCCTTAATTCCATCCTTTCAATGGATTCCATCCCATCGACTTCAAATCATTTATTCTGGGATAGGATTCTAGAGTCATTTGAGTTCCTTGAGACTTATAGTCATCAGTGGTAGGTTCTCTTGCCATCGACAGTTTTGGGAATACATCAATGTCCCTCGATCGATGGATTCTTCCAAGTGTTAGACCTCAACACATATATTCACACTTGTAAGATTGCACTCTAGTACCTTGATTCCCATTTTCATTATCAGTGGGTGATCTCGCGTCTATTAATGGTATACATCAATGACCAGTAATCAAATGATGGACTACTATGTTTGACCTCAACACCTTTATTTGCAGAGTAGGACATGTACTCGTAGCGATTTGTGTAGAAGACCTTCCATCTTGGTGGCATTCCACATATGCTACCTCCTTGATCGTGCCAGTGTTCATGACATTTCAGCTATCGTGATTTGATTCCAATGTATGTCAGATATCTTCAGCCATTATGGAGATCTTGATCCATTTTATATCTTCAACTTCTATGGATATCTCGATCCATTGTATACCTTCATCATGGATATTTTGATCTATTATATATTGTATGTGGTGATGACCACACATGTCACATTTTGTATATCATGCCTATTCATGTCCATTGTACTCTTATGTATCCGAGACTGCTATATGTATTTACAGTCACATGTAGAGATTGATTATTGTACTATACTGATGGATGGCTGGTTCTTCCACCTAGTTCTTCATCACTCCACTTCTAGGATGGATTTTATAATGTATTTCGGCCATCATGTTACCCCTCTGACCTCACACATTAGGGGGCATTTGCTATAGTTGATTTTATTGTGCATGGTTGATCACATATTTAGGGCCTTCCATCTCCCTCTACAGACTCTTTAGACCCCATGGACTGATATTATACTTTGATGTTTCCAATTTCATCCCTAAAAACCCTTATTTATTGATGTACGTGGCTTTTAAACCCATACTCACGTGTACACGCGAATTTTGACCTCAAACCCACGTACATTGGGATGTGTGCATAAATCCAAATACTTTTGGAGTTTTCCTTCATATGAATCTGAACCACTTGACTATTGGCCTTCCATATGCCTTGCGATCGCTCGGATTTGACCCTCCATTACCCCTTTGGAGTGCTATATAAGGAATCCCTTGGATACATTGAAGAGGAGGAATTAAAGAGCAAGGAAACTATAGTCCATTGTTTCCACAGTTTGCATATACTTGAGTCAGAACCCCTTTGTCCCTTTGGAGCACTTTGTGTTCTTCCCAAGCTTTCCTTTGCTTGTGAGCTTGCTATCGAGAGATGGAGAATTGAGGTGGTGGAGGCCCAGGTGGAGGACTCGGTTTCTCTGGTTCGCAGATGTGCCAAGAGAGGTTGTCACTTGTGTAATCTCTGATTTGATTAATAGAAATATATTTTCCTGTCCAATAATGTGCATTTGAATGAATATTGAATCCATGGATATGTTTAATTGCTTATACATTGTTGATTATATATTCTAGAGTAGATCTAACACCATATTATATAGCATGCTTATCTTGTTTGATGTTCTTGAGAGCAAATTGTTAGCGTAAGCGGGATTGGAAAAATCTCAATGGGGATCTACTTCAATCATCTGGAATAAGGTATGATTCGAGGTCCCTTAGTGTTATATGTTTGGTTTCTCTTACATATTCGAAGGGATTGGTTTCTCATGTCTAGCTGTCTGTTGTGGTACACCCCAAGCCATAGGAAGTTTCTCTTTGTAACAATATTCTTAAATGAAATCATGTGTATTGATTTATTGAAGTGACCACTCTGAGTTCTCCTTTAATTAACTAAGGATTACATTGTTAATTAAACCAAATCTTAACAAATTGAGTTCTCTTCAATCAACTGAAGTCTTATCATGAGCAATTCGAATTCTTGTTGTTCTCTATGCATTTTATCTTTATCTCTTATCTTATCTGCATGGTCAATATGTGCTAACTTTACTTTTTCTATCATATCAAAGTATGCTAAGAATATTTGTTAGTTTTTGTGATCATATTATATTACTTTCAAACCAAGTGATCATATGATAAAGTAATTCACTCTAGAGGTGGCCAATCTCTAAAGGAGACTTAATGGCCCAATGACCATGGTTAGTAATACATTACACAGCATTAATTCTTCGACAAGCAAATCATCACCTCTACACAGGATATCCACCTCTATTGGAGTCATTATCCAACCCACACATCATTAGTTGGCTTATTTGGCCTAATTTACTACTTATCCTAAATTAATTACTTGAATATGTGACTGCATCATCAACTGGATCATCCTCCTTCAATCGAGGAGCCTAACTGAGTCTTCTCCTTCAATCAAGGAGACTAACTGAGCTTCCTCCTTCAATCAAGGTGAAAATTTGGGTTGATCTACATGACATAAGTGCCCCAAATCAGTTAACTGATGATTGTTCCACCTACTTTCAGTTAAACTGAAGTTGTAAAGGTGCCTCCATCATTATTTTTCCTATTTTTGGTTAATTCCATTTAACTGGAGTGATTAAAGGCACCTCCAAAAAAATTTGGTGACTCAGTTTAGTTCAACTCAGTTGATCTCACCTAACTGAAGTCAGACATGCGCCCTCACCTACTGATTGACATGAAGTTGAGTTCTATTTAGTTAGACACAATCTAAACTTCCTCTAATTCAGTTAGAGTCAATTACGGTTGTGATTATTGGTTAACTAATGTGAAGAGTGGTGTCTAACTGACAACTAAGCCACTCTCATGTATGCAATTTAAATGACCTCTTTGGGATTAGAATTGTCTAATTATGCATGCCATTGTATGGCATTGTATCTCTACCTTTGATTAATGATAGATATTATACAGCCGCAACTTCTGATTGCATTGTTTTCATGTCATTTTCTGTGTAATTGATTCATGAAATCTTCTGTAAGTTTTGTATTGGTCCTCGGATTACTGTGACTCAAATTTCATATGGTATCAGAGCCATCATAGGACAAGGAAATTCTTCTTCTACAGATTTCCTGCTAGATCTATGATGAAATTTGAGCAAAAAGTTCAAAAACAATTCCAACTCTGCACCAGAAGCGGAGATTTTACCACATAATTTCTGGAATCCAAACCTTGTTGATCAAGCTTGCTTGATTGACTAATCCAAGTGTGAATCAAACTCCAAAAGTGTGGGTTTTTCAAACGTATTGTGTCTTTTTTGTGTGTTTGCAGGTTTCTCAAAGCACCTTCACTGCATTCACTACAGTAGCATAATGGCATTTTCAAGTAATCTTCTCACTCCTTTCAACTACCATCAGTGGAAGGAGGACATTGAGATTTAGTTGCACTCCAAAGGAATATACATAGTCACCATGGGGATAGAGCAAGAACCGAATTCACTAGTAGACAGAACAAAATATTGGAATAAGCTTGATGAAGCATATGGATTTATGTGTCTATCAATCTCTAAGGATCTTCTTTTCCACCTCACTAGATTGAAGACACCCAAGGAGATTTGGGAACAACTTGCTACTCTATTTGATAAGCAATATGACTTGATAATATATCAGCTGGGGAATGAGATGATATCTCTAAACCCGAGAAACTTTGAAACCATGAATGACTTCTTTACCAAGTTTAAGCACATGGTGCTCCAATTGAAGCAATGTAAAGTTGAGAATGAGGATGATCAACTCATCCTTTCCATCCTTCTGAAACTTGGCCCATATTACTTTGTTTTTGTGTCCCACCTTTCATACCAAAAAGCTTACAATTCCGAAATGGAAGATGCCGACTCTCAATGCATTCATCAAGTCTCTCACTAATGAGAATGACGAGCTTGTCCAAGTGGGAATCATCAAATCCTCTAAATATCAAGCCTTGTTTTCTGGAGGACCCAAAGCTACGAATGGCAAGGGGAATAAAAAGAACCAAAATACAAATTTTGACCCTCCCAAGCCAAAGGATAAACACCAGCAGCTGGATGATCCCTCAGGCTCAAGAAAGTAAAAGCAAAAAGGAAAAGAAGGCAAAGAAAAGATAAAATGTTTTTATTATGGAAGGGGATTTCATTCTGAAAGCTCTTGAATTAAGAGACAGCCTGATCAAATGATTGTTTTCCTTGAGAAGAACAACATCAATCTTCCTAAAGGTGCAAGGAAGAAATATAATCAAGATCGGAACAATTAGCCAAAAAGAGGACATACCCTCATGGCTAATGTTTCGAATCCTATAGCTCTTCTCATTAACTCTGGAGATTCAAACCATATGGTCAAAATAAAATACTCCTTTTCATCCTTGGACTCCGAAAACAACATCTCCATCCATATGGGAGATGACTCTCAAATCACTTCAAAGGGAAAAGGTATTTTCAAACTAGAACATGGAAGCTTCAAAAATGTTCTTTATGTGCCCTCTTTGGCTTCAAACCTGTTTTTTGTTTATCAAATGACACACACATGTTTTCCTAAGAGAGTTAATTTCATCCCAAATGATGTGGAGATCTCAGAAATTGCATCGGGAAAACTCATTGCAACACGTATAGTGAATCATTCTGCTAAGACCTATGAGTTCTCCAAGTTTGTGCCTGATGCAAATCCTACCGCCCTTCGGACTCATGGGAATGATATCAACCAGCTGTGGCATGAAAGGTTTAGACATATAAATTTCAAATACCTGTAGCAACTTCAAAATCATTCCATGGTGGAAGGCCTCCCTACAATCAAAACCTCCAAAGGAATCTGCAAAGGATGCATTGTCGGCAAGCATCTTGATCATAAATTTGATTGGGGGAAGGAAAGTCGACCTACATGTATTTTGGGGCTGATCCATTATTATATTAGTGGTACAATGCCTACAACCTCAATGAATGGATTGAGGTATGTGCTCACTTTCATCGATGACCTGTCTAGATTCACATGGGTCTATTTTCTCAAGAAAAAATCTGAAGTCCTTGAAAAGTTCATAGATTTTAAGGATTATGTTGAGAATGGTACTAGGAGCAAGATCAAGGCTCTCATATCTGAAAATGGAGGTGAATAAATCAAATCTGATCTGCCGCAAATTTTTTCTAAAAGTGGAATCAATATTGAGCACACCATTCCCTACACACCTCAGCGGAATGGTGTAGCGGAAAGGATAAATCGGGCTCTAAAAGAGATGACAACCTGCATGCTTGAAGCTAAATATTTGGCTGAAAAATATTTGGGATGAAGCTATGAATTTTTCTACCTACATTCAGAACAGGTTTCCTCATTCACCCGTGAAATGAAAAACACCTTTCAAAGCATACTTTAGTCACAAATCGGATGCGTCCAATTTCATAGTTTTTGGGTCCACTGCTTGGGCTCAAATTCCACTAGATAAGAGGACGTCTTTGCAACCAAGGAGTATTGAGTGCATTTTCATTGGGTATCCAGAGGAATAAAATGGATAAAAACTATTGAATATCAGAACCAAAAATATATTCATAGAGAGAAGTGTCTGCTTTGAAGAACCTCTCCAAGATGCGAAACTAGTAGAGGAAGAAACTATTGAAATTCCCTCTCGTTCTACTAAAGATTCTGATGATGAAAATGCAAGTGTGAGATCTGATATTTCATATCTGATGTCTGGTCAGTGAGAATGATATATCAGGTTCTAAATACTATCATAATGTGCCCACTCATCCACCAAAATGGGCCAAAAAGACTCTCTCTTATGTCGGGTTAGATGTTGGAAATCCTGTTGATCCAAGGAGAACTCAGTCAGATTTTCAAAGAGCATGTATTGCTCTTTCTTGCAATGATTATTATTTGTATGATACATACTAAATGATTATTGGGTATGATCCTAATTCATATTTTCATGCTCGTACCTAGATGGGAAGCTGCAATGGATGAAGAGTTCAACTCTCTCCAAAAAAATGCAACTTGGGAGGTAGTTTCCCTTCCACTTGGGAGGAAACTTGTTCAATGAAAGTGGGTGTATCAAAAAAATGTTGCTGCACATGGATCAACCTGAAAATATAAATCATTTTTGGTAGCAAAATGCTTCTCCCAATTCCAAGGAGTGGACTGCATCGAGACCTTTGCACTGGTGGCAAAAATGGATTCTATAAGGCTAGTTTTGGCCATTTCTACATCCAAGCACTGGGAGGTGCACCATATGGATGTAAAAAGTGATTTTATTCATGGATACGTGCAAGAAGAGATATAAATGAAACATATTGAAGGCTACATGTCATATCCATCCCTATTTTTCAAGCTACAGAAATCATTATATGGCTTAAAACAGGCCCCACAAGCTTGGTACGCCAAAATGGATTCCTTTTTGTTATCACAGAACTTTGAAAGATGTAAGTCTGATCCAAATGTGTACTTGAAGGAATATGAAGGTAATTATTTTATTGTAGTTCTGTATTTTTATGATCTACTAATCATGGGATGCACTCTTGCTTCAATCAGCTTCATAAATATTGCTTTACATGAAGCCTTTGAGATGAGTGATCTAGGCCTGTTGAGGCAGTTTCTTGAGCTAGAACTAACTCAAGATTTTGTTGGGATTATGGTGACACAATAAAAATATGGTTCAAACATGTTAATTAAGTTTAATATGGCTGATTGTAAGGATGCACCTTTTCCCTTCCTCTCAGGAATCAGTCTTGAAGAGGGAAATACTACTCCACTAGTGGATTCTACTCTCTATCGTCAGTTGATTGGAAGCCTTCTCTACTTGACAAATTCAAGGCCTGAAATTTGTTATGTCATGAATGTTGTATCAAGGTATATGTAGCGGCCTCATGAGCTTCATTGGATGGCAGCCAAGTGTTGCTAGAAATTCTCACCTCTTGCAGATAGGATTTGTTTCCGTAGATCTGAATGGTACAGGTCTAGAACAAATGAGTGATAACAAGGATAAGAACTTTCCCTAGAATTGATAGATATCTAGAATGAGTCTTTTATCTATCCTGCAGTATGATGCATCAAAATTCTATGGTGCTAGATATCCATAGATATACCTACAATAAACACATCAAACAACATACAAGATCAAAAGTACCAGGAAATGATCTACAACTCTATATCAATGACTAAGGAATCTGATAACAAAATGAGTGATCATAACACAATACATTTTATGGGAAAGAAACCATCATTGCATTAAGATGAAAGAAGAGAGATTACAACCATATCCTTAGTGTTGTGATGCCTCCTCACAAAACAAGTCTTGTCCTCAAAGCTCCAACTTGCCTTCTCTATGCTCACCCTAGATTTGGCCAGAACTTCGATGCAACAGCATAGATTTCCTCTCTCCAACCCATGGTGGATGAGCTAGTATTTATATCCCTTGAGAGGATAGGGATGGTTGAGAAAATGGTGGATGAGGTGGAAGGGAGATCCTACTAGGTGAAATCTCAAGTCCAGGTTCTCCACAAGAGTAGGGATGAGGGTGACACGAAGCTTTTCTTCAAAAAGCTTCATGAATCTTCTCTTTTTCCAATCTCACTGACAGGTTCCCGAAGGGGATATGTCACGAAAAAGGAGCTTATAGATCGTCATTGTTTCTCGCGCACTAGGATGTCTGGGAAAAATATCCCCATCAAGGAAGTGATGGATTTGCCTCTCTAGACAGTACTTTTCACCATGTAGTAGGTTGCATGGAGCCAAGGGGCTCATCAGGCTTACCGAGAACACATGCTTTACGCTTTTGAGGCCATGGTGCCTACGGTATATAACTGGGTCGAGGATTTATTGAGTGTCTTCAAGGAACAACTAACTAAGTGTTGGCAGGGGGATTTGAAACAGGTTGGTTATGGAACCATCTTAGCATCCTTATTCTTCGAGTGGGTATCTGTTCTGAGGCCGCAGGTGGCTTTCATCGAGCTGAGAGCTTGAGACCCTCGTATGTTGTGGTGGGTAGAGATCATGGCACATACTAGTGGAGGCAGGGCTAAGGCCAAGTATGGGAGCACATTTTTTCATTGGTTAGATGACCAACCCCTCATGGTTTAGGATTATGTGTATGCTAGTACTGAATTTAGAGGATACCCTGATCTACCCTTATCGGTAGGTTCCCAATGGGGCGATATCGGTAAGAAGAATACTCAAGACATTGATCATTTTTGCATTTTATGTTTTATAATTTTTATGAATGATAACAAGACCAAAAATTTCCATGTAGATGTAGGAGATGCACGGCCTGGAGGTTCATCCCCAATTGACAAGCGAGCGGGGGCCCTCTTTGTACACAGAGGAGACGATGAGTTGACTGAATTGGAGGAGAACCTCAACCGGTTAACTCTTGATATTCCAGATGCTTCCATAGACGACCTCCCTAGGAGGTACCAAAGACATACAATTGGAGTATCAGGTCAATTTAGCCGCATTCTATGGAGAGTAGCGAGAGCCATAACGTGTTACCATGAGAATCACTAGTTATCCTACATGATGTAGACACTGAAAGCTATCTAGCTTCGGGATTTTTTTCATTTTGTATATCTGAAAGCCAGTGTGCTTCAGTCGAGGTCTTGAGGCCATATTTTTTGTAAAACACTTATATGATTTTTGTCATTTTGTATATCTGAAAGCTAGTGTGCTTCAGTCGAGGTCTTGAGGCCATATTTTTTGTAAAACACTTATATATATATATATATATATATATATATATATACAGACTTATCTAAGGTGGCGTATGTGTGTTCAAATGGAGAATGAAATTTATATGATTTTTTATGTCTTTTACAACGACCCATGTTTTATTCATCAAAAGTTATGAATGGGAAATATACCAGTCCAATATGTAATTGGCCAATGAGTCTACAACAGTGTTATAAGACCTAGGAATATGCCTATAAGTGATTGATTCAAATGACCTTTATAACAAATGTACTCTCCGAAAAAGATGGAGTGTAGGGTTTCAGATGGAATAGACGTGGTTCAAATGAAAAACCACTAACTGTGAGTCAATGAAGACTACCAAGTGATCAATTTCCTGAGATGAAGCCTCATTCAACAAACCTATTACCGCTTGATAGTCGATGATGTTATTGGTAGCTTTACCTACACAAACCGCTCCTGAACTGACTAAGTCATGTGCTGGGGAATACAATACCCAAGCAACTGAAGTGAGGTTCAAGGTATGATGGAAAGCACCATCAACAAAAACATAAAAATCCATTGATATGCATAACCAAAACATGGTATAAACAGTACTGACAAAAAATTGAAACCATATTGAATTACTAAAACCACACCAAAAAGTCAATCAATGTACATATATACAAGGTGCTATAACATAAATGACTTCAAGCATAGTACCTTTTTGGGTACATCCCAGTGCGAGGTTTCACGAAAGGTATCACATCATAATCTACAAGCTCATAGGCCCCTTTCTCTAAAACTTTACTGACGATGAAAGGCCCATACCTCATGGATTCTAACTTCCATTTTCCAAGCTTGTCATATTTCTGGTCATAAGTCAAAACCATGTCACCTTCATTAAACACACGAGGTTGAACGGATTTATCATATTGAGCCTTGATGTGTTTTTGATGTGCCTCATTAGCCAAGGCAGCATCTCTCTGATTCTCATCAATATTTGTCAAATACAAAAATTGTTCTTCTTCGGCAAAAGTGTTTGGGATAGGCTCAACTGCGAGCTTGAGTAACGGTATTTCATAGTCAATAGGAAGGACAACTTCCAGTCCATAGACCAACTGAAATGGCATGAAACCATTTGTTGTCTTAACCGAAGTCCTATAAGCCCATAGTGCAGAAAATAGAGTCAAGTGCCAGTTAGATTTCTGATCTCCAACAATTCTACGCAGCATAGTATTGAAAACTTTGTTAATGGCCTCGACTTGACCATTAGCTTGCGGATAATAAGGAGTTGAGTTTTCATGATGAAAACCTATCTCATCACTCAACTCATCCATCATCTGATTACAAAAATGGGATCTATGATCAGTGACTATGGCTTGCGGAACTCCAAACCTAGATATTCTGTGATTGAACAAAAAGAGGGTGGCAGTCTGACCATCCTCTGCATATGTAGGCATTGCCTCAGGCCATTTTGTAAAATCATCAATGGCTATGATGATGTAACCATGCCCCCCAGTTGAGGTAGGCTTACAATGCATAAAATCTATCCCCCATTTGGAAAAACGGCCAACGACAATGACGGGGTGTAAAGGAGCAGGGTTGGTGCGTTTTTTTGGATAAAAAAGTTGGCAAGGTGGGCACTTTTTAATGACCTCGTGAAAATATTTGAAGATTGAGGGCTAAAAATATCCAGCACGAAGGATCTTCTGAGCTATAGCCATCCCAGAAAGATAACCGCCACATGCTCCAGAGTGACATTCATTAAGAACTTGTTCGGCCTCTTTGTGTGTAAGACACCGTTGAAGAACAGAGTCAATACCACGGCGATATAACGTGGCATTTACAATGAGGTAATATTTTGCATGGTGATGGATGTGTCGGTGATCATCACGGGACATATCAAGATGAAACCTTTGGGTCTGGAGATTGATCAGATCTCCATACCATGGATCGGTTGTGCTAATCAGGAACAAAAATTCATCCGTAAATGAATCATTGGGCTCGGCTTCCATGAGAGCGCAGGGAAGGTCACACATTAACTCTATGAAAACTAAGGAATTATTGGAAGTAGCCTTAGCGAACTCAAGATCAAATTCATGTAGGATGATGATCCAACGGGAATACTTTCCCCCTAGTACTTGACGAGTTAAAATGTAATACATAGGGTTTTGATCAGCGAGAATAATTGTGGTGCATAGTAAAATGTAGTCATGGAATATTTTCACATCAATGACCATGGCCAAAGCTAGCTTTTCCACATGTGAATAATGAGTTTCAGAGTCAAGGAGACTCTTACTTAGATAGTAAATCACATGCTCTTGGCCATGGAGATCTTCCTACACTAGAACCATATCGATGGTAGTAGTGGAGGCGGCAACATACAACATAAAGTCTTTTGAATAATTTGGGGGGTGCAACACCGGTGAATGTGTCAGAGGGTGCTTTAAATTATCAAAATCTCATTGAGCCTGGTCATCCCAAAAGAACAGAGTGTTCTTCTCAAGGAGACGCATATAACCATGCGTTTTTTTCTGCAAAGTTGCACACAAAACGAAGAAGAAAGTTTGTCTTCCCTTGCAAACTTTGGAGTTCCGTGATATTAGTTAGTTTGGGTAAGGCCAAAATAGCAGCTATCTTCAAAGGATATATCTAAATGCCATCTTTGGAAACCATGAATCCAAGAAAACATCTAGTCTCAACACAAAAGACACACTTTTGTGGATTAAGTTGAATGTGATAAAGACAACATCGAAGGAAAATGTCCCTTAGATTCTTTGGGTGATCCTCACATTGCTGTGAATGACCAGGGAGGTCATACAGATATGGTTCCACAATGTGTTTAATATCTTGAAAACCGTAGGACATGGTGCGCTTGAATGTAGCTCCGAAATTTTTCAAACCAAAGGGTAACTTCTGATAGGAAAAGGTTCCCCGCGGACAAATGAACGTCGTCTTATGCTGGTCAGCAGGTAAAATTTCTATCTGATTATAGGCAAAAAATCCATCCATAAATGAGAAGATGACACTCCCATCGGATTTATCAATGATTTGATCAATATGTGGAGTAGGAAATTTGTCCTTGGGACAAGCCCTATTCAAATATCGAAAATCGATGCATACCCTAATAGTGCCTTGTTTCTTAGCTACATGGACAATATTAGATACCCATTATGTCAGTGGTACGGGATAAATAAAACTTGCTTTCATAATTTTCTCGACCTCAGCTTTTATTTCCGCATCCTTCCTAGGATGGGATTGGTGTAATTTTTTCCGGACCGGTATCGTTGTGGGGTAATTCTTAATTTCATGTGCAATGATGGACGGATCAATCCCAGGTGTCTCTTCATACGTCCATGCAAAAACATATCGGAACTCTTTGAATAGAGCTCTATACTTTTTGGTTTCTTCATTTGAACAGTTCTGGCCAACATGAACATGTTCAACAATTACAGGCTTAACTGATATGTCAATGGGAGTTGTCTGAGTAATGTTTCACAGGTTTCCCTCAAAATTAGTGCCTTGTAACAGTACATATATCTAAGGAGTTTTGACAATATCATAACTAATGAGAGAAACAAAATCAGGTTCCATCAAATTGGAATTGGGAAGGAAAGAGGATCTATGATGATGATCTTCCCATACAAGTTCATCCACACTCAGGATCTCCGTAATATAATCATTCGATGGGAAAGTATGGGAGAGATAATCTAGAGTGGGGAGAGGGGAATCTAACCAATAGGGAAGGTGGTAGGGATCTGATGCCACTAGATGTTGATCATCATAGTGTACATCAAAAACAGATTGAATAGCATCATAGAGCGCTTTGTAAGGGCCTAGAGAAGATGTCTCAATAATTTATTTACCTCTAGAACTGTGGTCGGTTGTGGATATCATGTTCACAATTTCCACTTCCGTACTAGGAGGGGTTGAGGGAAACATGCACATAAGGGTCGAATCCTTCAACATTCCTACCCCAACCCATTGATAAGGTGGAGGGGATTTCCCTAACATAGGAATATTGTTTGCATTGGGGACAGTAACATATGGTGAACAAAAATCGAGTTGATCGATGGTCACAATATTCCCTAAGTGAGGGAATTGGAGAGTACGAAAAATTGTTGAGACGACAACCTCATAGCATAGAACTAGTTTCTCCCCAATAGCAGATTCTAATCTAATGGATCATTGACTACCTCCACTTGAATGGAAATAGTATTTTCCCCAAGCTCGACTGATAAAGCCGGTAACAGTCCATGAGGTTGGAAACCTCATCCTTTGAAAGCTTTCAAAGTTGTGGGTGACTTCGTTAGTTTGGGAGAACCAATGACCCTCTAGCAAGACACAGACAGTACTAAGGTGGAATCCCCTTCATCCAACATGGTTCGATGGACCTTTCTCCCAACTACCTTGGTCTCAATTACAAACACGAGCTGCTGAGATAATATGGACTTGTAATTCTTCACATTAAAATGAATCAAATTAGTATTATCCAGGTCTAAGGCTCCTAAATCCGTCAACAATTTTTTGCGTTGGATAGGGCCAATTTGGAGTACCTCCAGGCTAGACAATGTGCGGGGTGCTTGAGCCAAATCTTAAACAACATTGTAGAATTATGCAACTCGAGCATTTGGATTGAAAACATATTTTTGGAGAGTACTCTTAGGTGGGCACAAAATCAAGTCGAGTTTAGGTTTCTCGATCGTAAGAGGGCCATTAAATGAAGGTGGAGGAGAAGAACTAGAAGAAGGGACTTTATCGAAATAAACACTTTCATCCTTCTCCTCTGCGGGTTTGTCATATGACTGAATTATATGAGTATTCAAGCTAACAGTTTCCGCATACATCATTCGGATCTCTTCAATAGAATTAGAGGTTCCTTGTGAAGACATATGATCAATCAACTGTTGTTGAGATGGAAAAGGGTCAGTAAGCACTTCCAGGGTAGGGTACATTGCTTACAGGTGGTCAGTTTCCTGGGTGAGTGGCACTGCTTAATGTCCTTGTTAAAAGTGCGGTGTCTCCTATAGGTTTCAAACAAAAAAGGAGTGAAACAGAGAAAGTTAAGTATCATACAACTGGCATTAAATCATGAAAAATATATGGAAATTAAGCATAGCAAGTAAATATGGTTCATATCTAAGCATATCTGGTTAAACTAAACCCAAATCTCACTAGAAACTAGAGGATTTGATTACTAAAAAAAATTGAAGTTTTGGAATAAAGACAAGGACTGAAAACCAATAAAGATCAGAAGTTCTGAATTGAAAACCAAGGGAGATCAGAAGATCTGAATGTATTCCTTAGTATGATCGCTAGATTTGTTGCTGGAAATTCTCACCTCCTATGGATAGGAGTTGTTTCCCTAGACCTACATGGTATAGGTCCAGAACAAATGAGTGATAACAAGGACAAGCACTTTCCCTAGAATTGATAGATATCTGGAATGAGTCTTTTATCTATCCTACAATATGATGCATCAACCTTCTATGGTGCTAGATCTCCAGAGATATACATGCAATAAACACACTAAACAACATACAAGATCAAAAGTACCAGAAAATGATCTACAACTCTATATCAATGACTAAGGAAGCTGATAACAAAATGAGTGATCATAACATAATACATTTTATGGGAAAGAAACCATCATTGCATTAATATGAAAGAAGATATATTACAACCATTTACTTAGTCTTGTGATGCCTCCTCACAAACCAGGTCTTGTCCTCAAGGCTCCAACTTTCCTTCTCTATGCTCACCCTATATTTGGCCAGAACTTCAGTGCAGCATCATAAATTTCCTCTCTCCAACACATGGGGGATGAGCTAGTATTTATAGCCCTTGGGAGGATAGGGATGGTTGAGAAAATGGTGGATGATGTGGAAGGGAGATCCTACTAGAAGGGATCTCGAGTCCAGGTAGTCCACAATATTAGGGATGAGGGTGCCATGAAGCTTTCCTTCAAGAAGCTTTGTGAATCTTCTCTTTTTCCTTTTGAAACTCAATGTGGCGTCCCTGACCCTCCGACCGGCGAAGATGACGCTACCCACACCACACAAACGAGCAAACAGCCCCATGAACTTGAACAGACATCAATGCTGAAATAAAAATCTTAAACATAACACATGCTAAGATGCATAAAACATACAAGGATACATAGTTACTCAACATTCAACGGAAGCAAACATATACATTCCAGCATTCCACATGTTCATCATAATTCATGAAACAGTAGATATAATTGCAGAGATAAAATAGTCATGAGTACTTATATTTTAATGAAGAACTCTCCCGCAACCAGTTACATCGCTGCAAGATTCCACCCAACCATAGGCTAGCGTGCTCATCAATCTCTCAGCAACACTACCACCCCCGAGCTAGGCATGATTCCTCAAGGAATAAGGGTCAATGCAGGCTTACACATAGCCAAGGTTTTCCAATCAGACAAACCCACACAGCAGGGTTTTACCGAGTCATCAAGGAGCTAGGACAGGCTAAATGCCAAGCTGGTGACCTCAACACCAGTCTTCTCATGCATACACAGCCTCTAATCCCACTCTCAACAATCCAAAGACCAACCACTGCATACCACAGCAAAACAATCCCTTCACAGCTATGTGAAGAAGGCAAAGACAACCAGGTGCCAATCCCAACCAACAGGTGAAACACAGCTCAAGCCACAAGACAACTCAAAGTTGTTCTTGGCCCTAGTGTGGCCAAAACAACTCAACAGCAACCCAAAATGAGGGTACATCAACAGCCACAACACACAATGAAAACGATGGCAACTTTACACAGTCCCAACATAGGGGAGAGGGAAAACTCCCAGCATAGACATGGGAAAACTCAGCCAACGGATGTGGAAATTAGCAGTCGTCCAACATCCAAGAACCCACACACACAACTCCTTAATGCAGACGCTGAAGAAAGTTACACCGACAGAAAAATGGGGAAGAACAACTTTCAACCTATGCACAAGGGGAAAAACATAGTCCAAAAATGGAAGAAGGAAACACATGCACAGTCTGAAATGGAAGAAGGAAATCAGACTCTCCACAACATCCAAAAATCATGGAAGAACGACAACAACCCAAAACGGTGCGCGTGAGGAAGCAGTCCTCCATGCATGAAGGGAGAAACTTATACAGACCACAATCATCCAAAAGAATGGAGAGCCGACCCCTGCCCGCGTGAGGGTAACAATGAAGATCTCCCGCCTGCTCGTGAAGAGAACCCTCCATGTGAGGATGGACTAGACCAAAACAATGGAGGAATGGAGAGGGAGGAAAGAGTGGGGAAAATGGAATGCCACTCCTCTTCCCCAACGACATGAAGAGGAGAGTCTACTGGTGGAGTGGGCACATGGGTAAGGACTGACAGTCCTGCCACAGCCACCACTACTCAGCAATAACTACCTCAACTACTCCACCAAACATTAAAGAGGTTGGATGAGACAAGGGAAGATGGAAAATCAAACAAGGTGGTAACACATGGATTTCCCCCCCATAGACCAAGGTTTGACATCCCCCACACCCTTATCCTTTGGAATCATGCCCTTTTCATTTTAACGTTGCACTGTCGTAGCTAGTTGTGGGTTTATTTTAATTGATGTGCGTATTTACATGATGCCAAACTATAATGTGTCGGATAGCACGATATACCTTCGGCAACTATCCCCATTGCCGAAACATACATAGCCAAATCGATGGTGGGGAATTTTCCTTTAGCTCCTCACCATGATTAATTACATTATATACATCATTCAAACGGGGTCAAAATTGGGGTGTTACATTCCCCTCCCCTTGGAATAACACCATCCTCGGTGTTCCAATACATAGGAATACATATACAATACATATACAATTGCACATCAAAATTTCAAAATTTTGCAGATCTGTCCCACGTTCAATTATTCACTATGAACGTGCAAGACCAAGCCCCTTGGCTTCCACAGACTTGTCCTGCTGGTTCTCAGCTTCCATCTTATCCCGAAGTCTAGGAACTTTGCGGCTATTTCCCTCATCATGTTCCCTCATTGGGCAGTACCGGCGTAAATGATGTCCTCCGCATTCCCAGCATTTCACTGGCTGCTTCATCTTTACCTACTCAATTTCCTTTGAGTCTTCATTCCTAGACCGTTTCTTAATGAGTCACTTGGATGAATGTCCCATCACTGATCCACCTTCCTTTCTTTTTTCTAATTGCCCCCAGAAGGCTTTTCACCTCCCTTTGCAAACCAATAGAGTCTTGCAAAATCTAGTGGGTCATTTCATTCTGCCTTTTCTGTATCTTGAGAATCTCCCCAAGATTTTCTTGGGTCTTGGAAATCATTTAAAGGAGACTTCCAGCCAAATCCAACAACCTTTGATCTGCTGCCATGATCAATGTGCACTATCGGGTTTCAATTTTCTCACCTATGAAATGCACCGTTGAAATTTTGTCAGACCAAGCATAATATAAACATTAAAATCAGTCAGTTAATTACCCAATTGGCATGATAGTCCAAGTTTCATCAAGGAGGCTTTCATATTTTTCATGCCTTCCCAATAGGCACGTGAGCTCATTCATGTCCATTCTTGGGCAGGGAATTAACTATTCCAGCATTCATAATTTACTTTCAGCAAATACACACCTTCCATTTTCAGTCATACATGCATTCAACAATATTTTGTTTTTCATAATGCATATATATATAATTAAAAAGGGAAAGAGAGAGCAGCAAGAGTTTTTCCCCTCTTTGTTTTGTTCCATCCTATAACCCACACCACCGCTGTGGCTTTTCATGCTCTCAGCCTCTTTCACTTCACCGTGAATGCTGGACCAATCCCTCTTGGTCATGACACTTAGTGTCTCTGGTCTATTCCAAACCTCTAAACCATGGAGTCTCTCCACATGATTTGTCTCGACTGCTAGAACCTCCACAATCTTACTAGCACCTTTTTCATTACCGCTCATTCCGAGCTCTCCAGGACAGTCACATGTCCACATGCACCTTTAGGATGCTCTCATAGTCCTTGTTCCCAGCGATACCTATATCCAAACATTGAATAGATTCACATGTTTAGTTTATTCTCATCGGTTTTATCTCTAGAACAAGAGATTAAAACATCATAACCAAATCATATACACATGTATATTCATAAGCAAAATAATCCAATACTTATCTGTATTGTGTGTTTCCTCGTTGGTCCACAGGATCCTGCTTCGCTTTGCAAGCCTTGGGATCGCCTATGGACTTGGATGTTAGGTCAGCGCACCGGCTGCTCCACAACATCAAATAATTAATGTCCAGCCGGTACACCCTCATGTCGACTGGGCTTGGAACTTTACCACGACCATTTCCAGGTATAGGATCTATTATGGATCCTTAGGCATATAACAGCCCAACATACACTTATACCAGCATGCACTTATATCAACAATAATACATACACTTATATCAACAATAACCCTTGCTCCGCAACCCCTCACAACAACCATTTACCTTTTACCTTTAGGGTGCAACACCCAACTGCATCTATTTATCCTGTCAACAGAAGCAATATAAGCAAACTCATCAGCGTTATTGCTCTAAAACTGTAACCATATTTCATATCATTCACTATCAAGTATTGAGACACCAGGAGTGCGTCCACTCCCTAGGGTGTAATCAATATTGAAAACCCTTTCATGACTCGACATCGGGAAAGTGTGCACTCTTTTCTGGTGTTAGCCATGTAGGCCCTATTCATACTCAAGCAATCGATCATCATGCAAATAAAATCAAAACATGTTCTGCATATGGAATTTTAATAATTGACATGCATAGTATTAGCAAGGGTCACAGAACACTTATCCATTTGTCGACATAGTATTCCTTCGTTAAGGAGGAATGGGGCTCCCTTCTCTGAGTTGACAGTCCCTCGGTTAGCCATCCCAACTCCTTACATTTCATATCCACACATGTCTTACCAACATAATTTATACCATCTCACTCATGTTGCTTTCCAAACATGCAGTGCAGATGAGACATTTCCAAAATGTCCAATGGAGTTTCACCCGAAACCCATTTCCAAAATAAGGGAAAACTTTCCCATGAAGTTTGGCTCTTGCAGGCCATCACACATGATCCTCCTGTAGTGTGTACCCCTGGCACATTCATCAATTAGCCAAACAGTCAATCATTATCTGATAATACAATCCAAATTGATTGTTACATAACCAAGCAATGACATTAGTAATCAAATTCAATAGGAATTTGCAATTCTGTCTACTACAGAAATTAGTTTGCTTAGCAATGAGGTGATCCTCATTTGTGGGTCTCTTGTAAGTAGCACTACTATTCCCATTATAATTTTTATGCTTACTAGCATAACATGAATACCCACTTACAATGCGTCGTCCTGACACAATCTTATGCAAGCCAATAGTGATTAGTAGTCGTCAACAATTTCTTAAATCCGAAATTCACAATTCAAATTTAACAACCCATTATGCATACCAACTATTTTCACATCCATGAGACTTTTCTCATAAGGTTTGGCTCTTTCACATGGTATATTCCGTCATTTGTCATGGTCTTACTCTCATTGACATGCTCTAAATAATCTACCTGAAACCTGAGCTTCAATCAACCAAACACTTGGTAAGTTTGGATGCATATAACCTTTTCATTACTACAACCATCACTGAAGCATTTTTAGAATTTATAAAATTCAAATACTTCCAGCTGTTAGTCACATCAATATTACCAAAACTCATTTACTTCATACAATCATTATCATACTAACATTTGCAAGGCATAGTCATATCATTCATGCAATTAAATGAAATGTTTAGATACTCCTTACTCCACAAGCATATCATTTGTACCACCTTACTCTTCCATAGAGCATTTCTGGTAGCCAACTGATCATGACTATCCTCTTTATGCACTTACTATCCTGCATTCATAACAACTTTTGAAATGGTTCCTGAATTGTCATCAATTCATCATTTCAGCCATTAGTTATTCATAATATCACATGCATTCATCTCAATGCATTCATGCAATGCATCACAACATTTGCACCTATACTTATGCAATCAGTCACTCACACCCTTCATATGCATCCATTCAATGCATAACTACAAGATTCATTAAATCTTTTTAATGCATATCCACTCAATGCTACCTTGCATTGATTCAGGAATACTATGCATTCGAACATCATGCATGGCATAACCATGACTACTTCATATTGGATGCATTACTACAATCAAGATCATCAGTACTTACTTCCCTTCGGCTACTAAGCTCAATCAATATATACAGGCATGACACCTTTCTCTATGGATGCATTATAAAATTCAAATATCCACATGGTATGAGGTCTCTTACCTTTACCACTCCTTAGAGTTCGTCATAATCAAACTCTTACCTCCATGGGTCCTACTTACACCCTTGACATTACTAGTTTGGTTGGTATCTCGCAGAGGATTGCAGACTTTGCTCACCAACTTTTGTTTATAGACTGGTTTCCTTATCCCTTTCTTCATAGGGTTGCAGGTCACATTCATCGGCATCAGCAACATACTCAACCATGTCCAGGTTGTCATTGGTTTTTCCACTAATGCCAACACCAATGCAATAGTTATCATTAGTGGCTCATTATAAATATATAATTTTCAATATTCTATGTACGCAAAACATATCCTCATGCATTTCAAGTATAAAACCTAGGAAATGTAGTTATAATCAGCAAGATAGGGTTTAAGGAAACTTCCATTTTCAAGTCCCACATCCTTGCATGGAAATCCTCTTCCACACAACTGCTGGTTAGCCTTCATAGTCCTTGCTACCTCTGGGCATGCAACTTTCCAGATTTTTCCATTTGATAGTAGCGGCCATCATTAGCACTTTGCTACTCCATGCTCAGATTCTGGTGACTTTTACCTTGTTCCCTACTGGAGAAGCTTTCCAACGCCTATCCACGCGCTTCATTCCGACCTCGGGTGTGAAAACCACACCACTTCTAAAAATGAAAATTTTCACCAAATATCGGCATTTTACACGCAACTGCATTTTGGACTAGGTGCCAACTTCAGCCACCTGTAAACCCCACAGAAAAACTGCTGAAAAATCTTGTTGAAAAACAGTCGAAATCTGCTGGAAAATCCCACTTGAAAATCTCAAAATCTCCTCTACAGAATCGACTCTCATTTCGACTATCAGCCTGGCGTTTCGGCTGTCAAAACAACTAACTTCTCCACTGTATCGACGATCCGAACAATAATCCTTTCCGCTGCATCGGTGACCAAAACCACTATCCATCGGATGGATAGTTCCTTAGGCATCCGCAATGTCGAGCAGTAAACCGTCTGTGGATTCTGTGGCTAAACGACTCATCGGTGATTGGAACAACTAAATTTTTCTGACATTTCAGGCCGATCCTCCTCTGGCTTCCAACGTATCGGCAGACTAATCCTCTAATTTTCTCCGACGTGTCGGTGGTCCAATCCTCTGAAGTTTTCTGACGTTTCTGTACTTAGAAAATTTTAGGAAATATTTCTTCTTCCTTCTTCCGCCGCATCGGCAACCTCATCTTCTATTTTCCTCCGATTCTTGTCGTCGCATCGCCTACTCAAATAGCTAAATTTTGCCGATGGTTTCCATACTTAGACAAATTTTCAACTTTTCAAAATTTTCCCCTTTCTACTTTCTTCTACCGACGGCATCGAAAGTCCTTTCAGCTAACTCAGCCGACATATCGGCTGCTCAAACAGCTAATTCCTTCCGATGATCTCAACACTTAGAAAATTTTTGAATTTTCACCCACGTCGGCTCAATCATGTACTCTCTGTCGCCGCTTGATCTTCTTTTCATCGGAGAAATAGTTCCATCAGCAGCCGCAATGGCGGAACACGATCTTCGATCTTCTTACGATCGGTGAACTAATTTTGACCGGCATCGGCAGTCTTTTCTCGTCGGAAGTCTAGTGCTCTATACTTCCGCAACGGCGGGCGTACGAACCACTATCTTCTTCCGATAGCCGATGATTTCTATACTTAGAAAAAAAATTAAACTTTCTTCATGGCGTCGGCGGTCGGAGGCATTACCCATTTGACGCGTAGTTGTTTAGCCATCCGCAATGGCGGACGCTCGAACAACTTTCTACTTCCGATGATTTTAACACTTGAGCCAAATTTCAAAACTTTCCTACTATCGGCAATAGGATCCACTAACACTGCTGCATCGGTGTTTTAGCCCCTTCGACAGCCGCAACAGTGGACAGACAACCGCTAAATTCTTCCGCAGTGTCGACGACCCCAACATCTATTTTCTGCCGACAGACATCAACACTTAGAAAAAATTTCGTAATTTTCCCTCCAACTGTTCTCCATCGGGCATGCTTCCTTCTAGCTCTTCTGCTACATCGGAAGTCCGTTCCACTAAGTGTTCCAATGAACTGACTATTCAAACACTTAGGAAAATTTGTGGAAGTTTTCTATCATCCATTTCTGATCTCTGCTGGGCAGAGAGAAATCCTGCCTCTGTCACTGCATCTTGGTGGTCCATTCAGGCCCATGCTGCAACATGAGCTCTGATACCACTCTATGGCGTCCCCGACCCTCCGACCGGCGAAGAGGACGCTACCCACACCACACAAACGGGAAAACAGCCCAATGAACTTGAACAGACATCAATGCTGAAATAAAAAGCTTAAACATAACACATGCTAAGATGCATAAAACATACAAGGATACATAGTTACTCAACATTCAACGGAAGCAAACATATACATTCCAACATTCCACATGTTCATCATAATTCATGAAACAGTAGATATAATTGCAGAGATAAAATAGTCATGAGTACTTATCTTTTAATGAAGAAATCTCCCGCAACTAGCTACGTCGCTGCAACGTTCCACCCAACCATAGGCCAACATGCTCATCAATCTCTCAGCAACACTGCCACCCCCGAGCTGGGCATGATTCCTCAAGGAATAAGGGTCAATGCAGGCTTACACATAGCCAAGGTTTTCCAATCAGCCAAACCCACACAGCAGGGTTTTACCAAGTCATCAAGGAGCTAGGACAGGCTAAATGCCAAGCTGGTGACCTCAACACCAGTCTTCTCATGCATACATAGCCTCTAATCCCACTCTCAACAGTCCAAAGACCAACCACTGCATACCACAGCAAAACAATCCCTTCACAGCTCTGTGAAGAAGGCAAAGACAACCAAGTGCCAATCCCAACCAACAGGTGAAACACAGCTCAAGCCACAAGACAACTCATAGTTGTTCTTGGCCCTAGCGTGGCCAAAACAACTCAACAGCAACCCAAAACCAGGGTACATCAACAGCCACAACGCACAATGAAAATGATGGCAACTTTACATAGTCCCAACATAGGGGAGAGGGAAAACTACCAGCATAGACACGGGAAAACTCAGCCAACGGATGTGGAAATTAGCAGTCGTCCAACATCCAAGAACCCACACACACAACTCCTTAATGCAGACGATGAAGAAAGTTACACTGACAGAAAAATGGGGAAGAACAACTTTCAACCCATGCGCAAGGGGAAAAACATAGTCCAAAAATGGAAGAAGCAAACGCATGCACAGTCTGAAATGGAAGAAGGAAATCAGACTCTCCACAACATCCAAAAATCATGGAAGAACAACAGCAACCCAAAATGGTGCGCGTGAGGAAGCAGTCCTCCCTGCATGAAGGGAGAAACTTATATAGACCACAATCATCCAAAAGAATGGAGAGACGACCCCTGCCCGCGTGAGGGTAACAACGAAGATCTCTCGCCTGCTTGTGAAGAGAACCCTCCGCGTGAGGATGGACCAGACCAAAACAATGGAGGAATGGAGAGGGAGGAAAGATTGGGGAGAATGGAATGTCGCTCCTCTGCCCCAGCGACGTGAAGAGGAGAGTCTGCTGGTGGAGTGGGCATGTGGGCAAGGACTGACAGTCCTACCACAGCCACCACTACTCAGCAATAACCACCTCAATTACTCCACCAAACATTAAATAGGTTGGATGAGACAAGGGAAGATGGAAAATAAAAAAAGGTGGTAACACATGGATTTCCCCCCCATAGACCAAGGTTTGACATCCCCCACACCCTTATCCTTTGGAATCATGCCCTTTTCATTTTAACGTTGCACTGCCATAGCTGGTTGTGGGTTTATTTTAATTGATGTGCGTATTTACATGATGCCGAACTATAATGTGTCAGATAGCATGATATACCTTCGGCAACTATCCCCATTGTCGAAACATACACAACCAAATCAATGGTGGGGCTTTTTCCTTTAGCTCCTCACCGCGATTAATTACATTATATACATCATGCAAACGGGGTCAAAACCAGGGTGTTACACTCAAGCATTGCTCTTTTAATATGGAGACAAATCATTACCAGGGTGGAACCGCTTATTGATCAAAGTGTAAAGACAGTGGCACCACTCATTTTCAATAGACAAGAGGCGTTACTGAAGAGGGTAATGCTTATTTCATGAAGGGTAGAAGCAGCGGTGGAATCAGGTATGAAAATAAGAGTCTTAGCGAGTGTCCAACTTCACATTTTGGGGATTGAAGGAAATTTCTGATTTTTTGGGCCTCAGCACATGATGGTGACAATAATTGTGTGTAATACCAAGAGGATTCTATAGTACGTGTGGGATACTAGATATTATGGTATTTACTATGGTATCGATTCTAAGATAGACTTGGTAGGATTCACAGATTCAGATTGGGTTGGAAATAGCCTTGATCGAAAGTCTACTTCCGGCTATGTATTCTGTTAGAAATGATGTGCCATTTAGATATTCAAGAAGACAGTTCCAATAATATTTGCAGTAAAAGGAGTATGAAGATACAAACTGAACAAAACAAACCACATAGGAAACATATGAGTATTGCTCAGGAATTTACAGTATCATTTACATTAATTAATCTAGTGTTACAATAGTTTACAAATAGGAAGAATTCAAATCCATTAGGGAGGAATTCGAATCTACCAACTGGATGTGACTGTACCTAATTGAAAATCTAACTCATAGTGTCTCAATCAATAACGAATTCCAATAGATCAACTCCCAGATGTCCAATAACTCATACAATCAGTGATAACTAGTTAACTTAGTGCAATTGAGTGTGGTAGGTGGGAAAATGCACCTACTCCACATGTAGCATGCATTAGCCATGCATAACTAGTGCTAGCTAATTGATTGTGAACTAACTGAAAGTAACTGGAGGCTAACTAAGACTAACTAGTTCCAACTCAAACTAACTGATGGAGGTTGGTGTCGGAACTCCCAGTGGCTCCTAAAATGTAGGGATTGGTCTAGGAGGCGCCCAAACTGATGCATGCACATGCAGTAAGTGGAAGTTAACCTCTAGCAGTGTTCCCCATACTCTAATGACTGGTGCATGTGGCCCCATTAGGCCAAGTGGCCCCAATGGTACTAGTAGACCCAAATAATTAATTAAGGTTCCTAAGTTAGGCTAAATTAATCTAATAGACATTTGACCAAGGGAGGATTAATAACCCTAACACCCCACCTGAATCCTAAATTGGAAAACTGTGGAGCCTAGTAACAAGACCATAGGTCATCCAAATACAATCTAAAAGATAGTAAAAAATTTTGCTTAATACAACCGAGGAAAAAGGGGAAAACCTCATGGGAAAACCCCCCCTCAAAATAAGCAAGAAATAGTAAACTGCAAGCTATCTTTAGAAGAAAGAAGCTTCCTCCTTACAAAAATAACTTGAGCAAAAAACATTGCTACAAATTTGCAACTCTATGCAGCATCATGGCCCATCAGTGGACCTCTCAATGTACTTCTGAACTGATGACTATGTTTGTCTCCTCTAGATGGTAAAGGTAGGGAATGATCAAGTTTATGCTTCTGTAGGCCATGTAGCTGATCATTCGCCATCATCAAGTAGAATCGACCTGGAACTTTGCTACACCATTCTGTAGGGAGAGAATCTGTGAGAGATAGTGCAGCATGTTCATTCTAATACTAGGACCTCGTTCTTCATCTGTCTTCTGGATTTCCAATACCACTTCCAGCTGCATCAAGGATTTTTTGAGCCCATCTAGGCTTAGGCTTATGATTAGGAATGGATACTGGATCTAGATCTAGAATCTCTTGAGATTCAGTCTCAATAATAGGATCATGTTGAATGTGATATTCTCCATCTGAATCTTAAACCTCTAGCACATCATCATCATCAAAAATAGGTGGAGAAATAGTTATATCTACCTTTGTTACTGGAGGCATGTCATACAACTGATCTTCTTTGAACTGGACACTCCTTTCAATGAAGCATCTTCTGGTTGCAACCTCCATCAGTTTGTAATCTTTTGCATCTTCTGCATATCCCAACAAAATGCATTCACTACTTTGGGCTTGGAAGGCCTTCCTCTTTTCAAGTGGTATTATGTACCAAGCTTGGGAACCAAAAACTCTCAGAGGAGAGACATTGGGCTTATGCCCATGCAGTGCTTCGAATGGAGTGACCCCAACCACTGACTTGTGGGGCACCCTATTCTGCAAATACGAAGCACAGTTTAGTGCTTCATCCCAAAGAGAAGGAGGTTGATGTTTGGCATGGAGAAGGCATGTTGCCATCTCTTGCAGTGCTTTGTTCTTTCTCTCAACCACACCATTTTATTGTGGTGTGTATGGAACTGAGTGTTCCATTCGAATCCCATTTGATTCACAGAAACTATGGAAATATCCTTTGATGTACTCTCCTCCTTTATCAGATCTTATTGACTTGATCTTCTTATTGAAAATATTCTCAACCATATCCTTAAAAACTTTAAAAGTCTCAAAAACTTATGATTTTTGTTTCAAGAAGTAGATCCAGCAGTACCTAGAACAATCATCAATAAAGGCGACGAAGTACCTACAGCCATTAATGGATTTTGTGGGAATAGGTCCACTACATCACTATGTATCAAATCAAGTATATATGCAGCTCTATGTGCCTTCCCAACATCATACTTCTTTTCTGGATGCTTACCTACCAAGAAACCAGCACATACTCTATTGGAAGTTTGGATGGAGGGAAAACCTTCAACCATTTTATCATTGTGGAGTTGTTGCAGATATTTGAAATTGGGATGGCCAAATATCTCATGCCAAATATTGTTGGTGTTGTTAGCATGATACAATAAAGTTGTAGGAGGAGAGACAATTAATAAATGTGAGAACTCATAAGCTTTGGTAGAGTGATTTGCAATACCTTTCGCTACAAGCTGTCCAGTGGCTTTTTTGTAATCTCAATTGCTTCTGAATCAAATGTAACTCTCTTGGGAGAGCCTGTATGTGTCATCTGATAAATGAACAACATGTTAGTAGCAAGGGAGGGCACATACAGGACATTCTTGAACTCACCATGCTTCTCTCTAACTGAGCCCCTTCCTTCTCCTGGAATCTAGGAATCATCTCCCATGTGAATGTTAGGCCCCTTTGGAAGTGAGAGGTTAGAGAAGGATTCTTTGGAAGCAACCATGTGATTGGAAGCTCCAGAATAAATTATGTATATTGTGGACTGTGTAAGGCTAGCTTTCAAATCATGACACCTTTCATCATCTTCTGTCTGAGGTTCTTCATCAGGCTTCTTTGCTCTTGGGGGAGAAATGTTATGCTGCTTAAGAAGAGATGACATTTCATCAAGTTGCTTCCTCATACAATAATATTCAAGATGGTACCCCTTTTCACAATAGGGACATAACTTCTTTTCAAACTTCTTCTTTTTCTTAGAGCTGAAGGCTCCTTCGGAAGTTTGTTGATTCTGTTTAGGCTTCGAATCAGCTGCTTTTGGATCCTTCTTCTTTGATTTCCCCTTTGCTTGCACTTTGTAAGAGTCAATAACTTGGAGATATCGATATTTGGAGGTCTTGATGACTCCCATTTGAATCAATTTCTCTTGCTCCTTGATTAAGGACTCGAAAAAATAATCTAATGAAGGAATTTTCCAATCCAGGAATCCCTCCCTCTTGGAATGAAATATAGAAACAAATACCGAATATTTAGAACCGAGTTCCTTGAGTATGGAAATGACATTTTGCTCATCCTTTCGCTCTATTCCACACTGTTTGCATTGAATTGCATGAGACTTGAATTTAGTAAATAATTGCTCAATAGTCTCAAAACTGCTAGGATGTAAGGCTACCAACTCATTCTCCAGGAGGTGTCCCCGAAGCTCATCTTTTTTTCCAAATAAGTCTTCAAGATTATCCCAGGATTCTCTAGGTGTCCTCAAACCTTCAAGGTGGAAGAGGAGATCTCTGGATATATAAGTGCATAGATAACCAAATGCTTCATCTAAGTGGTTCAGAAACTTGTTTCTTTCAACAAGATGATGGGGCTTGACCTCCCTTCCAAGTATTATCCTATGGTAGCCATGCTTGTGCAAGGCCAGCTGCATATCAATCCTCTAATCAAGATAATTGGAAGTTGTGAGGATTTGAGGAGTAGGAGACTAAGAATCCATAATTCTTCCAGTTGAGAGATTACAAAACTTCACACAAACTACGTAGCACCTGTCAATTTTCACTGCAAAACACTAAAACATATGAACTGTTAGAATCATGCTTTTCCTCTCTGAACATATTTTCAAGGTCCGTCACTCCCTCCACTACTCTAAATCAATTCAGAGCTAGAAAATCATCATAGGGGACTTCTATGGAAACCCAGCTTCTTTTGATGTTCAATGGAGAAAAACAAACATGAAGCCTGTCTGAGAAGGCTCTGATACCATATTAGAATTGTTGTACCATTTAGATCTTCAAGCAGATACTTCTAATAATATTTGTAATAAAAGGAGTATGAATATACAAACTAAAAAAAACAAACCACATAGGAAACGGATGAGTATTTCTCAGGAATTTACAGTATCATTCACATTAATTAATCTAGTGTTACAATATTTTACAAATAGGAAGAATTTGAATCCATTAGGGAGGAATTTGAATCTACCAAATGGATGTGACTGTACCTAACTGACTAGCTAACTCATGGTGTCTCAATCAATATCGGAGTCCAATAAATCAACTCCCAGATGTCCAACAACTCATACAATTAGTGATAACAAGTTAACTTAGTGCAACTGAGTGTGGTAGGTGGCAAAAGGCACCTACTCCACATGCATCCATGCATTAGCCATCCATAACTAGCGCTAGATAACTGATTGTGAACTAACTGAAAGTAACTGGAGGCTAACTAAGACTAACTAGTTCCAACTCCAACTAACTGATGGAGGTTGGTGTCAGGACTCCCAGTGTCTCCTGAAATGTAGGGATTGATCTAGGAGACGCCCAAACTGATACATGCACATGCAGTAAGTGGCAGTTCACCTTTAGAAGTGTTCCCCACACTCTAGTGACTGGTACATGTGGCCCCATTAGGCCAAGTAGACACAATGGTTCTAGTGGACCTAAATAATTAATTAAGGTTCCTAAGTTAGGCTAAATTAACCTAATAGACATTTGACCAAGGAAGAATTAATAATCCTAACACCCCCCTAAATCCTAACTTGGACAACTGTGGGCCCTAGTAACAAGACCATAGGTCACCCAAATACAATCTAAAAGATAGTAAAAAATGTTGCTTAATACAACCGAGGAAACAGGGGAAAACCTCATGGGAAAAACACCCCCTCAAAATAAGCAGGAAATAGAAAACTGCTAGCTATATTTAGAAGAAATAAGCTTCCTCCTTAGAAAAATAACTTGAGAAAAAAACACTGCTGCAAATTTGCAGCTCTATGCAATAGCATGGCCCATCAGTGGACCTCTCAATGTACTTCTGAACCGATGACTCTGTTTTTCTCTTTTGGATGGTGACTATAGGGAATGATCAAGTTTATGCTTTTGTGGGCCATGTAGCTGATCATTCGCCATCATCCGGTAGCACTGACCTGGAGTTTTTTTGCACCATTCTGCAGGGAGCGAATCTATGAGAGATAGTGCAGCATGTTCATTCTGATACTAGGACCTTATTCTTATTCTGTCTTATGGATTTCCAGTACCACTTCCAGTTGCATCAAGGAGCTTTTGATCCCATCTGGGATTAGGCTTATGATTAGGAATGGATACTGGATCTGGATCTAGAATCTCTTGAGATTCAGTCTCAATAACAGGATCATGTTGAATGTGATCTTCTTCATCTGAATCTAAAACCTGTAGCACATCATCATAAAAAATATGTGGAGAAATAGTTATACCTTCCTGTGATGTCGGAGGTGTGTCATACAACTGATCTTCTTCGAACTAGACACTCCTTTCAATGAAGCATCTTCTAGTTGCAACCTCGAAATTGTCTTTTATAATGGTTTTATTTACATTAATTTCTGACCTATTTACCGTAATTTTATACATCTGTGTTCAATAAGGTTGTCTTTTACTCTGTTTTATTAATTAAAATCTCGTAACTGTAAAATAAGACAAATGTGTTATTTTTATGTATTAAATGTAGTATTTTACAAATAATAGGCATTCTGCACTCCATTCAGCCCCTTCTTTCGTTCATATGTTCTGAATTAGATTTGAATGCATGTTAGTTTACTGGTTTGGCTTACCTGTTTCTTCCTATCCTACATGTGCAAATTGAAACCATGAAATAATCATCAACTTTAAAGTAATAAGGTAATCATTATCTTTAAAGAATTGGTTTAACTTTAAGATGAAATTATTTAAAGTGATAATGTTTTCATGCAATATAAAGTACCACATAAAACTTATTAAAAAGTTGTAAATATAAATTGTTTGTTTAATACATTAAATCATGGCAAGGCACCTCACATTGCATTTTATCATGCTCATAAAACATTTAAATTATTACCCCACCTTTCTTTAATATTATGTGTGCCTTTTAACTATATCACATAGTTTCATACATAGTAACTTTATGATATTATGTTGTCTTCTTTATTCAATATAACTATTTATTATATATGTGCAAGCCATGATGTAATGCACGCATAGTGGAGGATTAACACATGCATCACGTGAAGGAGGCAAGCAACAAGAATGGCACACCCAATCAATGGAACTCAGCCACATTTCAACAATCTAGAACCTAACCATCAATTTGGCCAACAAACTAGCAGAAAATCGCCTCAGAATTTGGATTTATGAACAAATCTTACTTACAGGTCATCCAGACATTCATCCAGACACCCATGCAGACCACATGTTTTTAACTGACAATTGATTTTCGAGCTATATTTTTAAGCAAATCAAAGTGAAATGGAAAATTTTGGCACATGAGTTTTGTGCAATGATAGGCCCATTTCAGTCACAACGAGGAATTTTCACCAAATTCATAGCCATTTGGGAGAAACTCATGGTTCTCTAAAACTAATTTTTCCAGAAATTATGGTTGGTCGTTTTCTGAATTCGTTGGTAGTTGTTACAGCAGTAATGAACCTCTATTTTTAGCAAGAGGTGGTCGACCTGATCTCCATTGTAATCATCTTATAAATGCCTCTTTGGTTTTGAAGAGGAGGGGGAGAAAACTATTTGTAAAACTTTGGCTTAGTTTAAAAAAAAGTCTCTATTTCAGTTGTTGATGATCATTCTCGTTTCTCTGTTGATGATCGGTGACTGAGTAGCGTAGAAACGCAACCCCTAATTGTTGAGAACGACCCCTCAACAACCAGAGGTTCTATTTGTGTATATTCATCAGTTTCTTTTTATGTTTGTAGCTAAGTCATTTTGTTTATATATATATATATATATATGTATTACGTTTTCCTGTAAGTTATTTCATTTTTGCAAGCAAGAAGTTTGTTTTCCTGTAGGTGACACTTTGTTATTTATTTCCTGCGTTTTTATGCAATTTTTGCCTTTAGAATCCATACGGCCAGCCATTCATCCCTCTATGTAGATTGTTTTTCAGCCTTCTGTCCGTCCCTCTGTGCAAACTGTTTTTCAGCCTTTTGTCCGTCCCTCTGTGCAGACTGTTTTTCAGCTTTCTGTTAGTCTCTCTGTGTAGACTGTTTTTCAGCCTTCTGTTCGTCCCTCTGTGTAGACTGTTTTTCAGCCTTCTGTTCGCACCTTAATACATACTGTTGTTCAACACTTTATTCGCACTTAGACAAAATTTTAATTCATTTTCAGAATTTTTAGTATTTTGTTTTTGCAGAAATAATTAGCTAGGGTATAGGTTAATTTTCCAGCATTTCACCATTTTATTTAGCTAGTTGGGATTAGAATCCACCTCTAACAATTCATATTTAGTTCTATATTAACACATAGATTAATTATTTCAGTTTTAATGATGATAAAATGCGTTTAGATTCAACCTATATTTTACTGTTTAAGTGAAAAATAATTCTAGTTTCAATAGAAGCAACATAGTTTTATTTTTGTTTATGACTTAGATAGTTTAAGAGTTACTTTCATTTTTTTTCATGCCTAAAACCTAGATTATCTTAGGCTTGTTTAAAATGTTGTCATGTAATTTGTTAAATATTAGTTTGTCTCATTTTTTAAGTCCATAATCAGCCTTTCATTTCCAATTACAGAGCATTTCATTGTCTTAGGCTTTGTTAGTTTTGTTTCTTCAAGTTATTTCATTCAAGTAGATGTAAAATATTAGTACTTAGTTTCAAATTCAAGCTTAATAGGTTCATTTAGATTTTAAAGATGCATTGGTTTTCAGTATTTTAAAGTTTGATGATAAAAGCTCACAAACCTAGTTTAGTGTAAGTTTATTTTTCAAGTTGTAAATTAGTTGCATGATCTTTTTATGATTGGTTAACATTCTTTAGTTTATGGTATAGTTTGTTGAAGAGGTAGAGTAGAAGTATTTTGTTTTTCTGTTGTAGGTTTGTTTACAGTTGAATATATTTTCAATTATTTTTTTGTACTTAGTTTTAGGTTTGATTATAAAGCTCCAAGTTTAGTTTTCTTTGATTAGTTTATGGTTTTGCAATGCATTTATTTACGCTTGGTCTTTAGAATAAAATTTTCTTTGCTTTCTACGAATCCACAGTTACTTGTTTTGCTTTCTACAAATTTGCAATTAAATAGTTCATTGCTTTCCATAAATCAGTTGCACTTGTATTCTTAGATAGGCATTTACTTATGCATACATGGAACAGTCTCCAATTCATAACATAGATCAGGTAATTTGCTGCAAGTAGTTAGTTTCACTTTCATTGGTTAAAATCACTTTCGGACCAAGCAACTGCTTTCTATATTAGTATCTGCAATTTCCTTTCATAGAATAGACTAGCATAGCATTAGACTAGTTTGAATTTCAGTTATTAATCAGTTTCCTGCATTTATAGAATAGATTAATATAACATTAGATTATATTTGAAATTATAGTTACTTTCCAAGTTTTTAGTTAATTTCTTGTTTTCATAGATAGATTAAATTCTTGCACTTGAATTATGAAAGTCATGCGTGTATATTAAAATCATATAGTTGCATGTTAGTGCATTTGCATCTTTAGTTAGCTCAGGTTAGTTCAAGCCTTCAATCCTGCACATATAGTATTTGCATCTCACAAGCCCCCTTCCCAGGTTGACAATTAAGTGGTTAATTAGATAGTGCATATTTTACCCAACAACCGACCTGGATCTTTGTTGCACCATTTTGCAGGGAGTGAATATGTGAGAGATAGTGCAGCATGGTCATTCTGATACTAGGACCTTGTTCTTCTTATGTCTTCTGGATTTCTAGTACCACTTCTAGCTGCATCAAGGAGATTCTGAGCCCATCTGGGATTAGGCTTATGATTAGGAATGGATACTGGATCTAGATCTAGATCTAGAATCTCTTGAGATTCAGTCTCAATAATAGGATCATGCTAAATGTGATCTTCTTCATCTAAATCTGAAACCTGTAGCACATCATCATCAAAAATAGGTGGAGAAATAGTTATACCTTCCTGTGCTACTAGAGGTGTGTCATACAACTGATCTTATTCAAGCTGGACACTCCTTTCAATGAAGCATCTTGTGGTTGCAAACTCCATTAGTTTGTAAGCTTTTACATCTTCTGCATATCCCAGCAGAATGCATTCGCTACTTTGGGCTTGGAAGGCCTTCCTCTTGTCAAGTGGTATTCTATACCAAGCTTTGGAACCAAAAACTCTCAGATGAGATACATTGGGCTTATTCCCATGCAGCGCTTCGAATGGAGTGACCCCAACCAGTGACTTATGGGGCACCCTATTCTGCAAATACGAAGCATAGTTTATTTCTTCAGCCCAAAGAGAAGGAGGTTGATGTTTGGCATGGAGAAGGCATGTTACCATGTCTTTCAGTGATCTTTTCTTCATCTCAGCCACACCATTCTGCTGTGGTGTGTAAGGAACTGAGTGTTCCATTTGAATCCCCTATGATTAACAGAAACTATGGAAATCTCCTTTGATGTACTCTCCTCGTTTATCAGATCTTATTGACTTGATATTCTTATTGAAATTGTTCTCAACCATAGCCTTAAAAACTTTAAAAGTCTCAAAAACTTCTGATTTTTGTTTCATGAAGTAGATCCAGCAGTACCTAGAACAATCATCAATAAAGGTGAGGAAGTACCTGCAACCATTAATGGATTTTGTGGGCATAGGTCCCGCTACATCACTATGTATCAAATCAGGTATAGAGGCAGCTCTATGTTCCTTCCCAATATCATACTTCTTTTCTGGATGCTTACCTACCAAACAACCAACACATACTCCATTGGAAGTTTGGATGGAGGGAAAACCTTCAACCATTTTATCATTGTGGATTTGCTGCAGATAGTTGAAACTGAGATGGCCAAATCTCTCATGCCAAATCTTGATGGGTTTGTTAGCATGAGACAATAAAGTTGTAAGAGGAGAGATAGGTAAGAAATGTACTGGAAATATTGATCCTCAACATTGAAGCACAAATGGGAAATCTAGATGATTTCCCTCTTTCACTGGCTAGGGAGGAATCTTTCACCCCAAAAACCAATCAAACAAGAAAGGGTTTCTCAAACCCTAGCTCAAATTCTTAAAGAGATCTTCAAGACTTTTTCTCCGAAATGAAAGTGTCGAATGAATGGAAAATCTCCCCTTTTGCCCCTTTTTATACTTTCTTTCCTTTTTAATTTAATAAAGTAACTTTATAAGTTCCTTTCAATTTCTTAACTTTTAGCTTCTTTTTAATGTTGGAAAGTGATTAGTTAGCTTCTACGAAAGTCTTGGGCGTTGGACATATCATTTTCATCATCTCATCCTTTCTATCTTTCAATTCTAGTTTGAGCGAGCTATTGCATGAGGGTATTCCCTTAGATAACACTATCCAAATAGCACTTTCAAGGTATTTAATTAAAATATGTCCGATAATAACCCAAAATAATGGAATTCGTCGGAATGTCATGGAACTAGAAGCAAACTATGCAAAAATGTTCACTATGATGAAATATGGTGAATGGACTAGCATGAGCCCATAAAAATCCTCCAAATTATTCGGATCCACTGTTATCCTTATTTTACTACTCAAAAAACCATCTCTGACCGTCGAATGGGTGAATCCAAAAATGGATACATTACAAGTCCTCCCTTCCCAGATATTGCTTTCCCTCAAGCAATATGCAACTACAAACCATCCCAACTATCACAACACATGAAATCAAAGAGAAAAAAAGAAAAAAAAAATTGCACCTGTCACCAACCACCTGGATCCCAAATGATCCTATAGAATACTCTGATCATTGTGCTTTGAATGCAGTTGAAGATCATGACACTATCAATCTTTTCCAATAGGTGCGGCCATCCATCCAGCATTAAAATTACTGGATCCCACATCTGAAAATAAACCCTATATAAATTGTGCACATGGATATATGCCACATGTTCTTCGTGAGTTCAGTCATCCAAGAACACAAAATACCTTTGAGTGCAACAATAAGTGGACTCTCGTATGGGTACTTAGTCAAAAATAGCATACCCTTGTCATGCCTACTCCAAGTATTGTGGTGATAAACCTCATGTATCATATTTTCCATAGGTGAGATCCACCTGGATACCAAATCCAAGTTATCATTCTACTATTCCCACTACCCAGTGGCTCCAGCTGCACCACTCTGATCTTAATTAGAATGCCAAACTTCCCAAACTTTGTTGCTTTGTCATGTACCCCAACAATAGGACCATCCTGTAGATGCAACTCAAAAGGCCAATAATATTTGGCTATCATATTTTCCATAGGTGAGATCCACCTGGATACCAAATCCAAGTTATCATTCTACTATTCCCACTACCCAGTGGCTCCAGCTGCACCACTCTGATCTTAATTAGAATGCCAAACTTCCCAAACTTTGTTGCTTTGTCATGTACCCCAACAATAGGACCATCCTGTAGATGCAACTCAAAAGGCCAATAATATTTGGCTCCTATTCCCATAAATAAAAACACCTTACACCAACCATCCATACCTCATGTGAGTCATTGGTGACTTATTCAAATCAATTGTTAATGAAATGAAAGAAAACCAATATGCATAGCTCACAATGTAATCATCGTGGAATGCATCAACAAGTTATAATAGGATTCATATACCAACACTTTGATTCCATATTTCACTATTCTCCCCACATGAATCTCCAGTCTCATAAAATAGAACATGAAGAGATGAGTTTTCATAAAGTACCATACCATTTTCCAAAGGTTGCTATCTACACTCTCCTGTGAACATTTCTCCTCCAATTTCAATAGTTCAGACTCTTGATGTACTCTCAATCAATTATCAACATATGGAATTATCATGGTAAGGGGAGTACTAGAATATATTGTAAAAAACCCATCCATATGCATGGATTAAGCCTCCAATGGTATCTCCAATATTGATAACTCACGAGTCACATGATGCAAACTTTGAGTGCAAACAGAAATTTCATAATCATACCCTTTTTCATGCTTATGCAAGTCGGATGGCTCCTCGTGTTTAACCGTCATAGGGGTTTCCTCTCTCAAATCATGAGTGTGAGTTGTAGAAGGATTCACTACTATCATACTCATGTGTTGTGGCTGCAATAGATGTCTAAAATACTAGTGTGCCTGATTAAGAATGAGCCAAGCTCAATTGTAAATAGAGTTGTTCAATCTGAATTTCTACTTCTCGGAGGGCCACATGAGTGGACTCTAAGGTACCCTTAGTGTTCACAATATCAAGGATAAGATGGTAAAATTGTTCCTCTTTCCTTCTCATTGCAGCTGAGTGTATTTCAGTGAGCTTGAGGATATGTCCATGATCTTATAGAAGGTGCAAATAATATGATTCCTTTGCCACCAAGGTTTCTTTGATTTCCTAAAAACTATCATGATAAGGGTCTTTTGCAATACCTTTTGGTCTTATCTCAATTTGATTCTTACAAAAGAGATCTTCAACCAGTTTGTGAATTTTATCATAATGTGTCAACACTGCAACGATCTTATCGTCATTAACTTTTAATCGGTTCCCCAAATTATGTGGACAATCGGATTTATGGACAACTTCCACTTCACATGAAGCATCATCAAATTGATATCGAAGCACTTGATTCACATAGTCGTCTTCTTTTATGTCATCATCCTTGTATACATTTTGATTTGGAACTGGGGCAGTGCTAGTCTCACACACATAATCATCTTCTTGTAGATTATCTAACTCAGCATGTTCAATAACTTCCTTTGTGATTTCTTCTTCATACTTCATGTGATATTCCTTTGTAGTTTCAATTGGTGACTCTTCATCTTTGTCCTCATATGGCAGAATAGAACTTATGAACATGGTATCACCTTCTTTAGGACTCCCTTCTGGTAACCAATTTGTGCTTTCCTCGTGATCTCTTGTATGCTTATCTGAGATTGTTGATTTACTACCCTCTAAAAAAAAATCTTCATAGAGGCTTTTGGAAACTTCATTTGTAGATATACCCAGTCTTTCCGTGTTTCGTGATGTAGAGGAACTTGATAGAGAGGCTTTAAATTGCTGCAAGCTAAGCTCTATCCTCTATTCGGCCTTGTTAGGGTTCTTCATTAGATCCTCCCAATGAGGTTTCTCCTCCTCTGTTGGAAAGGAAGGAAGGAAAGTAGGTAACATTTTGCCATCTATAATTCTATCCAAATATGTAACCCTTTCAAACCTGATGTGTGTGATTGAATGGAATATCAAAGTTGGCGTAGACATGTGCTCTTTACATGTACCAACCGAAACTAATATGCATTTCACCCAAACAAAAATGCAACTCATAGTATTTGACCTGCTTTAGCCCATGCACTGAAAGAAATTGTGGTGATACTTAAGTTCATCTGCTTTATACCAACTTATATTGTTTCCATATCCCCATAGTCGATTGAAAAAAAATGGATGATTGAAAAAAAATGTTGCTTGTTAGATTATATATCTGATATTTTAAAGATGTGCATAATAATTAGTGTGCTCAACAGGGTCCTGGAAGGTCCGGTGAATATTAAAAGAAAGGGTAAATTAATAATTCTTAATTATGCATGTATGTGGATGAACGCCCTTCTATTGCATCGAGTTTGGTAGTCTCAAAACTCTAACCTTGCAGTGGATGAGCTTGATGAGGATTAGTAATGATGGGATTCGTAGTTATCGCCACGTAATCTAGAACTAGTGTTGTCAAAACGAAGTAGGTGAAGGTTGACATAATGTCTATTCCATGTTATATCATAATTCATATTTAAGAGTGGTACTAAGGTCAAGTGCTATATAGTAGTTGTTGAGGTTAATATATGACGATAAGTTATCTTTTGCATTATATATATATATAAGTGTGATACATATATACATATATTGTGGAAAGAATATACATCAAATGTGATATAGAGAGAGAGAAATTTTAAATAAATGTGATATATTTATATATATATGATGGTTAGATTATATTTTCGTAAAATGTGATCCATACATTGCTATTAAAATTTCATAAAATTGTGATATATATGTCGTGCTTAGTATTTCCATAAAAGATGTGATATATATGTGATCCATACATTGCTATTAAAATTTCATAAAATTGTGATGTATATGTCGTGCTTAGTATTTCCATAAAAGATGTGATATATATAATAGGTTGAGATTAGTAATCATAAAGATGTGATATATATTGTAATTGACATAAAAATTTAAGGTATTTTTGTAATTAGTATTTTTAAAAATGATATTGTTTAAAATTAGTAGATTTCAAAATATATATATAATAAATACTAATAATGGTTGTTGTAGTTTGAATATCCATTGCATTCTATAATGATACTCTATATTTCACAAAGGAGAGATTACTTATTGCAGAGTATAGTTCCAATCATATTCTAGTTAGTGACACGGGATTTGGTGATGGTCGCATTCTATAGTAGTTAGGAATGTGTATATTGACGTTGTATATTTCAAGGTATAATGTCATAGAATAAACATAAACTTTATGTTATGCACAATTTCTATATCAAGTAATTGCAACTTGCGATCCATACTTAGATGTTTTCATAAGTTCATAAATCGCTATATGAATTATTAATGTGAACCATTTGTAGATGGGAATAATAACCCTATTGGATACAAAACTGGGTCATTTTGTGCCAAGATGAATGTCATATCTAGATTCATTATAAGCTTTCTAGTAAAAAGTATAAAATATTTTCATTTTCTTAATGGATCCAAGAGGGATTATTGTATAGATTGTTATGTACCCTTTACCTTGGTAGAAATTGGATAATAAGCGAATGGGGAATCCATTTCAAGATGAATACTACTGACGTAAAACCTATTAAAATTTTCTATTGCTAGAGGTAATAGATGACTATCGACGTTATATTTATGAAACCTATTCCTAAGTGAAATTTGACCTTATCGTAGGTGTGGCATATATAGTCAAGTAGAGACTTAAAGTATATTGAACAATTAAGTTCATGTCTACCATAAGGGCACACATAGTAGTAAGGATGATACATGACCATATGAATATCTTGGTCTAGAAATCACCTTTAAATTTTTGCAGAAGCTAAAAACACATGAACTAAGGGATATGGGAAATTGGAATGTAAGTATGACTATGTACTCATATTTTTAAAGCATTGTAAATGTTGTCATAAATAGAGGTCTAAGGGAATCTAAATTCTTTAGGAAATAAGGACAACGTTAAATGTTTTAATGTGAAGGAATTTGCAATTTCACTTGATTTTTGAAACAAAATATGAAAGTAGGGTTGAGAATTTTTATAAATTATTTTCAATGGCAATTTTGTTTGGTTATGGCAATTTTATTGAGGTGACACAAAAAGTATCTAGAAATACTCATCACTATGCAATTAAATGTCATTCGAAGGACTTCTATTTTATGCGAAGCAATTAGCATTTCTATTGTTATGAAAACCATTTAGAAAGGGTGATTGTTATATACCTAAACATGATTTGTGTAATTCTGGTTTAGAATAAAAGAATGAGTTGACTTGACTAGTTATGTGTGGAAATATGATCTCGATCTAAAACGAAAGGCATTACACACACACATCCCTAGAGTCATTATGTTGGAGATACTATACTTAGTTTTGGAAGCCTTAATGTATGGGATAGAACCTTTTGGAAACCTTAACTTCAGGACAAAGTTTTATGAAGGGGGAGAGTATGTAATTCCCATTATAGCTATGCTCATATACATTGTTAAGGTATTTTAGCTTCACTTATATACAAAATACATATGTTTCGGTAGTTCATTATCTATCCTAGAACTTTGGGATGAAGTTTCCTAAAGAGGGGGTGTATGTGGGTGTATGCAATTTCTTTGAGGGAATTCGATTACGAATGACCTAGTTGTGTGTGGAAATGCCTTGGTGTTGGAACATTAAAATTAGTATCTTTATGAATAACTTGAACACTTTAAAGTTATCTTGATAATCTAATATTTATGTTTCCATAAAGTTATGAAATGATGATTAAATGAATGTAGTTATGTTTATGTGTATCATGTAATTTTGACATGTTGTCAAGTGTGGCAGGGAAAGAAAGATACTTGTGATGCAATGTTGCATCGATGCCGCATAAACTTCAAATTGAGCAGGTATCCATGACATATGATTTTAACCTAATGTAAATTGATATACTATGATTTTTCTTAGAATGGTTTGATGTATGTGGTGTTTTCACATGCATGAATAAGATCATGATTTCCAATCAATCCCCACAGGCAAGAAAGCATCAAGACTAGCGGTCACTCCATGCAACGAGTTGAAAAGCGAGAGAGGATTTTTATCATCAAGTGCATGTTGTTGCGAAGGCAGGCCACGGATTCGATCACTCATAAGGACTAACTAGGGGACACACAATAAGGAATTTTCCTTATTCCCCATGAACCATGAGTCTCTCAACAGGGCAAACCAGGTTGATTTAATGAGGTCTTAGTCATCGCACCAGCCCCCACCATGGAATAGCGATATTTGAAGGGCATGTAGGAAACATGTAACCCTTGATATTCCCATCATAATGCAACATGACAATAAACATAAAAATATTCAGGGGTAAGAATGTGTATTTAAAAATCATGGAAAAGGGTTTAAAATAAATAATGAGAAAATAGGAAGGTCATAATTTATTAATTGCAATTAGAAATTAACTTGTGCATAAAGAAAAGAGAGGAGTTGAATTATTTCAAGATTTAGTAACCACCAAAATTAGGAAAATTTGAGAAATCGAGGGAACCGTTAAGAGAAAATATAGAAGGTTAAGGGAGGGTAAATCTCAATAAATAATTAGAAAATATGAATTAGTGAGCAAAGTGACACTGAGTGGGTGAATATTAAAAGAAAAGGTAAATTAATAATTCTAAATTATGCATGTGTGGGACACATGGCAAGATTTAGAAAACTATAAATAGAAGGAGAGAGCATGAGGCTCACATCTATTTTTCCCTATTTTTGGATGCCATTGATGATGTCTTATTCACACAATGATTTCTTAGATTCTATTTCATCATTGTATGAATGGTGTTGGGATCCCTTTAGTGAGATATATATACCTTGACTACGCTTGTTGATTTGTTACATTCAACTCAATTGCGGCTTGGGTGTCCCATGGGAAGAAGAGTACCCTTTGAGAGTGATAAGCTGGTTTTTGGTGGACATTAAAGATTTGGAAATTGAAGAGTGGACTTGTGGTGGAACTTTGATAACCTTTAGAAGCATGCTAAAAGAGGTCTCAGGTTAGTATAAGCCACCAATTCAATTATTTTTTATTGGTCATTTGTAGCAATGTAATGGTTTAAATTTATAAGGAAATGATATGTGCTTAGATGTCAAATCTTCTATTTTATTTAAAATGTTATTGTTTAGATCATAGATATGTGTTTGATTTGAAAGAAAAGAAAATGTTGCTTGTTAGAATATAGATATGTTATTTTGAATATGTGCATAATAATTCAATGGGCTCAATGCAGGGTCCTTGGAGGGTCCCTACAAGATTGTTTGTATGTTTAAGAACAAGCTACCCACAAATTTCATGAACTTACAATTCCATATTATAATTCACCTAGCTAAAGAGGTTGAGTTATATAGGGTGGTCTTATTTCCTTGGATGTTATTTGTGGAAATATAAATGAAAATGTTGAAGGGTTTGTTTGAAAGAGGGAAAAACTTGAGGGGTCTATGGTGAAGGGGAAAATAGTTTATGAGCAATTATATTGTACTACTTAATATATCAAGCAATTGATGACACACTAGGCGAATTCATTTGGGACGACTAAGTGGATGAGGATATAAGGGGAGGGGAGCTACTATCAAATTAATGTAAAAACGTGCATGATAAAGAGCAAGCCAATAATCATTTTTTGATTTTCTATACAGCAATTGTTTACACTCAAATTTAAAATATATATTTTATCTCATACTAATAATTTTCATTTGAAAAATATGTCAACAAATGAAAAAATTGATGCCGTCAATAATTTTTTCCTTTAAAACACAAAGGCAAAGCAACCATGATTTGTAAACTCCAAGACCTTTTAGTTAACCAGCTAGAATTTTAAATGTGAATTGTGCTTAATTGCTAACTGTTCAATAAGGAATAAACAATAAGCTTAAAGAGAACAATGAAAACATAATTATGAGGATAAACAGAGACTGCAACCATGAAAATGAAGATTGTCATGTGTTAACGAAGTTCGACTTAGAATGCCTATGACTCCGGGTCCACTTCTAGTGCAATTGATTGTATTAATTATTCAAATGAAAAAGGTTACATCAATTATGGAGAATAACATAAATATGAATGTGTACAAAGACAACAAAAACAACCAGTGTGATATCTCAAATATACAAATGGAGACTCTCAGACTTCCACGCAGTATCTCCAAGCACTGGAAAACACATTGTCTGCTTCTGCAGTATGGAATTTAAAATCCACTCAACTCTTATTGTTCCAACCGTGTATTTATTCCTTTGTCTCACTCTCTCTATTTGCATGTACTATGCCTCTTCCATGTCTAAAATAGTCGATTAAATAGAAGAGTTTTTTCGATAAAGATCCATGGACAAGATGCCCAATTTGGGACAAAATCCATCTCAATGCCCAAATTACTTAAAGGATAAGAATCTATGCCCAAATTAGGAGAAAAATGGCATGAAATGGGGATCGAATTCAAATATCTACATCCAAAGATCTATGTAAAAACCAAAAAAACAAATATGCAAACATAATCTCTGGTTTAAACTAGGGTCATTGATCTAAATTGATGCCAAACAAGTTGGATCGTCAATCTGCAATCCGCTGCTATGAATCTCGACTGTCCGATGTTGACTTGTATGATGCAACCTTTTCAATGTTGACTTTCTAATGTTGACCTATTTCGACTGTTTTGAACACGATGTCGAAAGTCAAAATTCGGAATTGGAAACACAACTCCCACAACTATCCTCTTGACTCCCTGCCTTTAGACACTTCGATTGTTTCAACCCAATGTCATAAGTCGGAAGTCGGTAGTTGGCACGGGCTTAGCACAACTGTCATTTCCTCTCCTTACTTTCAATCCCTGCTTCTGCATTCCACCTGTCGAAAGGTAATTGGTGCAAATTTCAAAACTTCAAAACTTGATAACTTCTACATTTGAATTCCAAATTTAACAAAATGGGTATCACCAAAAATCTCTCAATGAGCCCTATACAACTGTAACATTTTCTTAAGAATTTGAAGAGTTTGAATTTAATTCATTTGGGATATCCTCCTAGATCAAACCTCATGTTAGCACCCTGTAATTTTCCTATGGTTGTTGTAGGAAGTCACAGGGGTAACCATTTCAAACCAGCTTTAGACTGCCCTCTAGCCAAGGTGGTCAGAGAGGGATCTCTCTTGTCATGGTAACCTTCACATACACATTTATCTTTAAACACGCACGCGGAAGACTAGATTTCTGGTAGTAACAGGATAGTTACAAAATAAAGGGTTGAAAGAAAAACATATATTGAAACCATTGGGCGATGGAGTCACAGTTTTCCACATTCAAGGACCTTACAACAGATAATAAACAGTGATTTCTCTCGTGTACTATGAGGCAAAGTGCAACATTCAATGAAATATATTTAAAGTGGTGGATAGAAGAAACAGAAAATCCTAGCACGACAAGGGGAAACTATCGATGGATGAATCCCTTGCAAAACCTTTAGCAGAATAACAAAATGAGGGAAACAACTAAAACATAGCACCTATCAATGGATGAATTCTATCATAGTTGTTACAAACCACATTACAAATACAGTTTTCTGATGCAGGAGCACTTAGCTGAGAGCGAATTCCTGCATACTAATCGAGAAATGTATTGAAAGAAATAACGCATATGGAAAATGAACTAAACAGAGAGCACATATTGAACATGAACACCGTGATGAATCTCATTTCAGCAGAAAAATATATTCATTAAAGGTCCCAAAAATTGTTTGCAGAACTACAAAAACCGGTGCTAAGGCCTCAAAAATGAAAATCAATCCAACCTCCTTCCTCCTCTAAGGAGGCTCTATTTATAATGTGAATTACCCCTCGGATACGTCCCAAAATAGGGTATCAGAAATGGTTTAAAAGTATGGGATTAACCCGTAATCATCATATTGAATCCTAACAAACTACATTAGGTGGCAATTTCTCCACGATTTCATTACCAAAATAGGAAATTTATTATCACACTCACACTGGTCGAAATGGCAATATGGCTTATGAATGCAGACTTTATTTTCTTGACAGCAATGTATCGGCGCTTAACGGATTTAAATCCTCTTAGCACGTGCTCCCTTACCATACTGGCTGAAATGGTTCTGTAACCCCTTCTCCTCCTAACCTCCATGTTCACTTCCTGGTTGATCACTTGCTATATCGGTGTTTCGAGCTGGCGAAAAGTTCTATGTTCTCTCTACATTCAAAAATTATGTCCCCGAGAAACACCTTTACTTACGGGGGCCAAGGTGGACCTCCCTGTTTTTTACCGTAACAAGCCTCTTGTCATTCTTTTTCTTCTCTCCTCCCAGGAGCAGGGTCTTCTTACCGGCATGATGCCTCCATGATTTTATCGCCTCCTAGCTAAAATTAGCAAGTGGAATTCGCAAAAGTGATGATGGAGGCACTATATCCACCCTTCTCCTGTCTGAGCGTTCGCTCTGATCAACCGCTTCTATCAATGGACCTCACATACTGCGACCATGGAGATAGTGACCGCGTTCGGAGGCCTTGGCATGACACCCCTTTGGTTGGAGACCCCAAGTGCTTCTTCCATGGGGGTGTTGGGTTTTGTTAGTACAAAATCATCCTCACCAGCCTCAAAAGGTCATTCTAATGTGATGAACATCCTTCTATCATCCTCACTAGTGATGGAGGACTCTTCTAATGCGATGAACATCTCTACCCCAATTATTGGAAAAGCTGCAACGCAATGGCTTGGAAACAATTTAAGTCCCTCGCCGTGCGTAGCAGCTAGCATGAAGCAATAAGCCATGGGAACCTTAACCAAACAGGCCATTGCAAGCCTGGTAGCAGGGTCCTCAGGCTTCCACCAAAACAGCACTCTGTCATCCTTGTTCTCCATCAATATTTTCTCAATTCATTTCTATAGAAAAGACCAGATGGTGGTGTTATAACGAGCTAGATGAAGGAGTTGGTAAGGGTCCGTCAACCCCTCTCACGCATTGTTGTCGAGTGTTATGATGACACACGAATGGTCATGTGGGCCTTTACTCGTATTTCTTACATGGAAATGCCAATTGTGTCTCCTCCCTTATCACAATCCAATGGCCTCATTTGTGGAAATGATCTTTAGCTTTGCTTGTAATCATCCTTAGGAGATCTCATTTTATGTGGACTTGACATCCGTCACTTCACTGCTCCATTGCTCTACCTGTAATTTTAGTTCCTTTCTTCCTTTCGGTACAGCGTGTACAGTCGCTCGTGTCCTCTGCCAACTAACCATTTTGGCGCTTGTCCTTACTACGCGTGTCAGACAGTCAATATAGAAGGCCTAAGATATGGTTTATGCCATCGATACCACCTATGTCATCCTTCCTTTATCAGTCTTTATCTTTCTTCCTTCCCTTCCAACTAGGTGGCCCCTACCCTACTTCGCAATCCTCCCACTAATTAACCTATGTGCATGTCTCTATCGTGATGCGGATCGAAGTCATCGGTTAATCACCTCGCTGGATCCCCACCATCGGAGGTGAAGGTCCCTACGCATTTTGCATTTCCACCTGCCATTATCTATCATGCATATTCTCGCTACGACCTCAATTAGGGCCGTCAATTGGATCCTTGTCTGATTTCCAACGTACAATCATGCAGGGCCTTCCTCCATTTCATGGACACCCTTCACCTTATCTATCATGCAAGTTGGAGTGGAAAAAAACTTCTTAGCCATAGATATGGTCCACCTTAATCGTGATCGTTGGGTAAACAAGACAAACAGTGGATTTTTCACACCCTCGTATCTAGATTCTCTGTGCGCCTCTTCCATCGTGAAATCATAGACCTCTACTGCTCTGCACTGCCTATCCCCACGGTGGTCCCTCTCAAACTCGTCAAGCCTGGAAAATTTCTGACTATACCCTCTTCCTTCCAACCATTTATTGCAGATTCAAAATTTTAGCACGAGTGCTAACAGCGGATCCAACTCGGGGATGTTATCCTCCCTATGAGGTAGCAAATAACATGCGCAGATCATGTTCCTGATCCATCAGGATGGCTTCCAATTATCTCCCAGAAACTTACCAGTGTTCTTTGAAAACAAAATCTGAATAGATAATAATATCGTGAAAAATTACAGAAATAAAATGCTCATCATGCTAAGATTATTTGATCCTACCTACCCTACTTTACATGATCACTACCGCCTAATCAAGTGACTTCCAACTTCCAATGAATCCAATCAAGCAGGTGATTGCATTTGCAAGCTCTTCTTTCATGCTTGATCAAGGGAAGTAATATGAAGCGAAAATATCATAGGTTACTCTTGAACCTCTAGTTCTTGTCGTGCATAATTGTCCTATCATTCCCATCATACATATTCTCCACAGGTGTGGCCATTGGCTCATGACAGCCCTTTGTAAATCATTTTATACACTTTTCATGACCAAGCTACTCCACGTACTCAGCCACAGGGTCATAAAATCCATGACTGTCTTGAACTGCTCCCAGCCTTTGTTGGCTCCATGATTCCTGCTCCAAAAGTATCTTCCCCTGCACACTGCTCAGTTTTTATTCTAAATACTCATGCAAACTGAAATTGTGACCATCTATACCTGAGACCTCAGCTGCCTCATCCTGAGTTCCAGAAACCACGCCCTATTCTTCCTTGTGCATTTCATAGGAAATGTTTTCAATGAAATCCAGTGAACTGTGCTCTTCTTGACCTAGGTATTATGAACTAGAAGAGCCGGAAGAAACATCCCATTTAGGACCCTCATCTTCTAAGAAGTTATCCTCATATTCCTCATACAGTGGAGACCTGAAAACCTCCTCAAAATCCCACATACAAATCTGGGAATAGGAAGGATATTTTATTCGATGAACAAATTGTAATACTCCTCCTGTATGGGCTCGGACTGCTCATCTGTGTGCTCATAAAAATAAAAACTAGGATGCACATCAGATCTCATTTGTTCACTTCCCCCATCATCCATTCTAGGTGATACCATGACCTTTCCCTTAACCTTCATTTTCTGTGCTTGGTTTGAAATATTTAATCTTTGCTTCAAAAAATCAAATGAGGCAAATCACAAGGGTAGGTAGTTACTTTCATCCCGCTGACTATATTCTTCATAAAAAATAGGATCGGGGTGCTAAGGAGACTTTTGGTGTTTGTCCTCTTCCTCTTCCACTAGTAGAGAAGGCCCTATGTGTTCTTGTAGGTCTTCAGGGACATTTTGAGCTTTCTCAACACACAAGGGTCCTCTGACTTCTTGATCACTTATGGGGAAGAAGTTGTAGTTCATCGTGAATACCTCTATCCATCTCTCCAAGATCTCCATTATCTCCCTCCTCCTGGGTTCCACTATGTTAGAGGGAGATAGGTGAGTGAGATCTATTCCCCCTTCTTTCCTCTTCTTCTCTCCCCTTCTCCCTGATAGCATTCAAGTTCATTTCCACCTCCGCGACAGCGTTCATCATGTCTTCCAGAGAGCTTGACCTTCTCTCGCTGAGCCACAAAGAGATCTCGCTATCAAAGGGCTCAGCGTACTATAGTTGGGCAGCATCAGGAGGTGGTCAGAACTCAGAAGGGATAGTGTTATATACTTTCATAAACCTGCCAGAGAATTCTTTGACAAATTCACTCTCATCCCTCCTGATGGTATAGAACTGAGATAAGTACCTCCTAGGTTCTTTCTTTTCTTCCCATCTTTCTTTGAAGGTGTCCTCCAAAGCTTGATAGCCCAAGATGGAACTGTCTGAGAGACTAGTGAACCATATCCTTGCCTCTCCAGCAAGGCTTTGAGAAAATGGTCTAACCATAATATCTTCATGGTCCACTTCTTCAAGGTCAATCCAGTCTGCAAACCTCCCCAGATGCTCCTTGGTCTAATATCCTTCCTTCCCGGTAAATTGTTTAAGCCTTTGGGTGTAACCCCTGGGGAAGGTCATGGAGGATTGCAAAGAGGAGTATAGGGGTGAAACATTTAGCCCTTGCTGGGGTTATGGTAGAGCTTTTGAGTGGGGCTAAATAATTGAATGACGAAGGCTCTGTAAACTCTGAATGGAGGGGAGGTAGTGTTGCAGCAGAACGTGGTCTTTCGGCCAGGGAGTTTGATGAGGTCCACTTAGAGGAGGGTATAGGTTGTTCTAAATCAAAAAAAGGTTGGAGATCCCTATCTGGGAGCTTAGGAAATTGCGTACAGTTGGTAGTAGCATCATGAGCCTCATGGGGTTTTAATGAAGGGGTTGGTCTGAGGTATATGTATAGTGAGACGAGGATTTCTTGGTCTTTAAAGCAGGATATACATGGGTGGGTCTACGGTCTTTCCCTAAGCATGACAGGTATTGAAAAATTGTTTTGATTGGCCCAGGGAGGGATAGGAAAATATGCACCAATAAGCACAGGATATCTTGGAGAAAGGCTACAGAGTACCTCATATTGTACCATGCCCTTCCAAGTTCTGTTATATTGGGCTCATTTTCCCCACTGGAGTCGCCATGGAACCTTTGAAAATATTTGCAGCTTTTGGTAGTTCAGGGTTCCCAGTGGAGTCGGCGGAGCATATACAACCAAAAATTTGTCTAGGACCAGCTGCTCAAACAGGTCATAGAACTGAGCAATGCAATTTTTCCCAGGGATGATTTGATCATTCGCTCCCCAACAATGGAACCAAGATGTTAGCACCCTATAATTTTCCTATGATTGTTGTAGGAAGCCATAGGGGTAACCATTTCAAATGAGATTTAAACTGCCTTCTAGACAAGGCAATTAGAGAGGGATCTCTCTTGTCATGGTAACCTTCACATACACATTTATCTTTAAACACGCACATATAAGACTATATTTCTGCTAGTAACAAGATAGTTACAAAATAAAGGGCTGAAAGACAAACATATACTGAAACCATTGGGAGATGGAGTCACAGTCTGCCACATTCAAGGACCTTAAAATAGATAATAAACACTGATTTCTCTCTTGTACTATGAGGCAAAGTAAGTTCAACATTCAACGAAATATCTTTAAAGTAGTGGAGAGAAGAAACAGAAAATCCCAGCACGACAAGGGGCACCTATCGATGGATGAATCCCTTGCAACACCTTTAGTAGAATAACAAAATGAGGGAAACAATGCAAACAAAGAACCTATCAATGGATGAATTCTATCACAACTATTACAAACCACAGTACAAATATGTTTTTCTGATGTAGGAGCGCTTAGCTGAGAGCGAATTCCTGCTTACTAATCTAGAAATGTATTGGTAGAAATAACACATGGAAAATGAAATAAATAGAGCACACACTGAACATGAACACCGAGATGAATCTCATATCAGTAGAAAAATATATTCGTTAAAGCTCCCAAAAATTGTTTGCAGAACTACAAAAACCGCCATTAAGGCCTCAAAAATGAAAATTAGTCCAACCTCTTTCCTCCTCTGAGGAGGCTCTATTTATAATGTGAATTACCCCCAAGATACGTCTTGGAACAGGGTATCAGAAATGGTTACAAAGTATAGGATTAACCCGTAATCATCATATTGAATCCTAAAAAACTAAATTAGGTGGCAATTTCACCATGATTTCGTTACCGAAATAGGCAATGTTTTATAACATGCACGCTAGTTGGAATGGCATTGCGGCTTATGAAGCAGGATTGCTTGTCTTGACAGAGACGTATCATCACTTGATGGCTTTAAATCCTCTTGGAACATGCTCCCTTACCATACCAGCTAAAATGGTTTTGTAACCCCTTTTGCTCCTAACCTCCATGTTCACTTCACGGTTGATGACTTGCTTTGTCAATGTTTCGAGATGGCGCAAATTTCTATGTTCCCTCTATGTTCAACAATTATGTCCCTAAGCACAACCTTTACTAATAGGGGCCAAGGTGGACTGCCCTATTTTCGACCGTAACAAGCCTCTGATGGCTTTCCATTCTTGTGCTTCTCTCCTCCCAAGAGCATGGTCTTCTCTGACGCCTCCATGATTTCATCGCCTCACGGCTAAAATTAGCAAGTGGAATTCACAAAAGTGACAATGGAGGTGCTAGATCCACCCTTCTCCCATCTGAGCATTCACTCTTACTATCCACTTCGAGTGATGGACCCCACATACTGCGACCATGGAGATAGCGACTGCGTTCGAAGGCCTTGGTAGGACACCCCTCTGGTTGGAGACCCCAGGCGCTACTTCCATGGGGGTATTATTTTTTTCTAGGACATCATCATCGTCACCAGCCTTAGAAGGTGATTCTAATGTGATGAACATCCTTCTATCATCCTCACTAGTGCTAGAGGACTCTTCTAATGCGATGAACATCTCTACCTCGATGGCTGGAACAGCTGCAACGCAATGGCCTAGAAATGATTTAAGTCCCCCTCCATGCCCAGCAGCTAGCAGAACGCAATAAACCATAGGAACCTTAAACAGATAGGTCATTGCAAGCCTGGTAGTAGGGTTCTCGGGCTTCCACCAAAACAGCACTCTGTCATCCTTGTTCTCCATCAATATTTGCTCAATTCATTTCTCTGGCAAAGATTGGCTGGTGGAATTATAACGAGGTGGATGAAGGAGCTTGGTAAGGGTCCATCAACCCCTCTCACACGTCATCATTGAGTGTTATGATGGGACATAAACAGTAGCATGGGCCTTTGCTCGTATTTATTACGTGGAAACACCAACTGCGTTGCCTCCCTTATCGCGATTTAATGGCCTCGTTTGCGGAAATCACCTTCATCTTTGCTCATAATCATCCTTAGGAGATCCCATTTTAGGTGGAATTGATGTCCATCACTTCGCTTCTCCATCGATCTTCCTGGAATTTCAATTCCTTGTTTCCTTTCAGTACGGCATGTACAGTTGCTCGCATCCTCTGCCAATTAACCATTTTGGCGCTTGTCCTTACTATGCATGTTAGAAAACAAATATCGAAGGCCCAGGATATGGTTTACACTGTCAATACCACATGTCTCATCCTTCCTTTAGCAGTCTTTATCTTCCTTCCTTCCCTTTCGTCTAGGTGGCCCCTACCCTACTTCGCGATCCACCCGCTGATTAACCTCCATGCATGTTTCTATCGCGACACGGATCGAAGTCATCGATTAATCACCTCGCTGGATCCCCGCCATCAGAGGAAAAGGGCCCTACGCAGTTTCACATTGCCTCCTTCCATTATCCATTGCGCATCTTCTCATTGCAACCTCAATCAGGGTCGTTGATCGGATCCTTGTCCAATTTCCATCGTCCAATCATGGGCCTTCCTCCATTTCTCCCTCAATCATGGCCTTCCTCCATTTCACAGAAATCCTCTGCCTTATCTGTCATGCAAGTTGGACTGGCAAAAAAAATCTTAGTCGTAGATCTGGTCCGCCTTAATTGTGATCGTTGGGTAAACAGGACGAAAAGTGGATTTCACATGCCCTCATAGCTAGTCCCTGTGGTGATCCCTCTCAAAGTCATCAAGCCTGGAAAATTTCTAACTATACCCCCTTTCTGCCAACCATTTATCTCAGTTCAAAATTTTAGCACGAGTGCTAACACATCCCCACTAGAATATTTTGGACCCCAAAAGACTAATTTATACTAAAAGTAAGTGAGGGTAAATCTCCCTCACTTTTCAAACCTCCATCAATTTTTATTTACTCAAATTCATCCCTTTAAGGCATATTCGAAGGTACTCTACAACAACCAGATGTGAAGTCCTTACATTTATTTCAAGGATTACATCTTTGTGCATATTAGTCATATACTCAGGTGATGTATCATCAATAGAAGGAATATTTACTTCAGTCTCCTCATCCATGATCATAGGAGGTTTGTAGAACTTAAGATTCTCAACATTCGCAACTAAAATATCTGCATATATGGAGGTAAATTCAAGCGAAAATCATTAGTGCCCACCTTTTATGAAATTTCAAAAGGTCCATACCTGATTGGATTGAGCTTTTTGCTTTCTCCTTTCAGTCTTTCTTTCTTGATATATAACCAAACTTTGTCACCAACCTGAAATTAATCATCAACTTGATGCATAACACGCCTGGATTTATACTTTGTCTGGATTTTCTACAACTATTCTTGAACTTCTCGTTGCAATGCGTGGATCTACTGAATGAATTTTAAAGTTGCATTGGCATCAGGATTTCCATCTTCCACATTTTCTTTTCCAAAAGAAAAATCCAACAACGTTTTGGGCGAATAGCCAAAACAAGTCTCAAAAGGAGATTTTTAAGTATAAGAGTGTTTTTCTTGGTTGTAAGCATGTTGTATGTATTGCAACTGTTCATCCAAAATCTTAGTGTTTTTTCTGCAGTAACCTTGAAGAAGCTTAACAACTGTTATATTTACCACGTATGTACGTCTGCCAGTTTGTGGATGAAATGTTATGGTCTTATTAAGTTTAGTATCCATAATCCCCTATAAGTTTGACCAAAAAAATCCCAAGAATCAGGGATCTTGATCAAATACAATGGAAAAAAGGAATCCCAAAATGAACCCAAACAATTTGGAAGAATAAATGAGTTTTTTTCAGCTATTATTTGTTTTTAACATGGAATCAAAATACACATTTTGTTGAACCTGACCACTACCACAAAAAAAATATCATTCACTCTACCAGACAAAGCTAACCCCCCAACAAAGTCCATAGAAATACTTTCCCAAGGACGAAAAGGAATTGGAAGAGGTGTGTACAATCCCAAATTTATGTTACTAGTTTTACTAGCTGCAAACATTACAAAACCCCTTATATATTTAGAAACAATTTCCTGCATTTGTGGCCAATAACAGCACCTTCTCAATTTTTCCAATTTTTTACCTACTCCAAAATGACCAAAAATGCAGGAGGAATGTGCTACTCGAATTACATGCATCATTTCTTTTGCAATTAAAAATGTCTCAGAATGATATCAGATTGGTCTTCATCCCTGCATAAGAACAAATCCCATGGAAAAACCACTAGCGTATGTTTCAATCTCAAATGGTTGTTGTAAATTTGGCAACGCCAGAACTAATGTAGTGTTGATTCTCCCCTTTAAAGTATAGAATGATTTTTGTTTCTTGCCTCCCCACTGGAAATATTTCTTAACATTTGTCAATGAATGTAACCATGTTGCAATGGAGGAAAAAATGGATATGAACTTTCTCCACTATTGGACTACACCAAGAAAGATGCTAACCTCTATTACTATAGTTGGCCTTAGCCAATTTACAATGACTTCGACTTTGGAAGGATCAACCTTTAAATGAACTCCACCAATAATACGGCCTAAGTACACTAAATATGTTTTATCAAATTCCCATTTTCCCATCTTTACATACAATTTTCCCCTACTTAATACATCAGAAACCTTTCTCACATGATCAATATGCTCTTCCCATGTGCGACTAAAAACAAGAATGTCATCTAAGCATGCAATGAAAAAATCATCGATGAATGGTCAGAAGACATTATTCATCACTCTCATGAAAGTAGCTGGGGAATTACATAGCTTGAAAGGCATGACCAACCACTCGTACAACCCTTATTTTGTCTTAAAAGCAGTCTTTCATATATCATTTTTCAGAAATTTTAATATGATGATAACCACTGTGCAAGTCTAACTTAGAAAAATGAATTGCATGTTTCAATTGATCAAGTAAATCATCAATACATGGCAGTGGATACATGTTGTTTACTTCCATCTTGTTCAAATCTCGGTATTTGATGAACATTCTCCAATATCCATCCTTCTTTGGCACCAAAACGATTAGGATTCCAACTCCAATCAGATCTTGAATTTGTTTCTTGATCTCTCCATTCTGCATCATAGACATCTGGTACAAGTCGATATTTGGAAGTGGCACATCTTATTGTAGTTGTATCTCATGTCGTATCCCTCTTTTGGGTGGTAATCCTACTGGTTCCTTAAATACTTCATCATACTTAGAAATTATTTTAACCATTTTATATTTATGCTTTGAATCACCACCTTTGATGCAGGGGCATCTAGGCCCAACCGAAATAGTCAAGGATAGATGACTGAGGTGCTTGAAGGACCATCAACGACCTCTAGATAGTGGGAAAGAAAGTCGACAAGGGTAGAGATGAGTTGTAAGGATTCCAACTGGAGATAGTCGGAAAACAACAATGATATTTTGGCAAAGGTCGATGAGGCATACCAACTGGGAATAGGAAGGAGTCGGAACAAGCTGACACCAATGAATTACCAACTAACCAAACAACTAGAACCTGAGGAACAGAGTGGCAAGGTAGTTGCAGTAGTTGCAGAATAGTTATGACAGTTGTTGCAAGACACCAGCTGGTGAAATATACGAGGTTGAACCAAAGGATTATTTAATGTATTCATGGTGGTTCCTAGGGGTAAGAGAATTTCTAGAATAAGAGATCAAGGAATGTGCATTGAACCACGACTGTAAATACCTACAAGCATTGAAAGAATGAGATTTTTGGGGGAACTTTTGGGTCTTTTGTAGGAAATATTTGCAAACATGTGGATGAGGTGAGAGCCAATAGGAGAAAAAGCATAGGTTGTGTGCCAAGCATGTATTGCATTGCATAGATTGAATGTAAGAGCATAGATAACATGTCATTCCCTCATGTGTATTTGAGATAGTCGATATTCATTCTGACTAATCAACCACTTTGCAACTTCTCTTGTAAAAAGATTTATTTATTTAATTGAAAACCATACTTCTTGGAAATTTGTTCGTGTGTGTGTGTTTGATATTTTTATGTTTACACTGATCTACAGTCGACCGTTCAGGGTGTCAATCTGCATCAGTTGGTATTATACTTGTGTGACTCTGAGGGGGAATAGTCAAGGTCATCTACATTAGTTGGTATCAGAGTAGGAATTTATCTTACATGAAGGGTCTAGTTGCGATTGGACATGTGAATAAACTCCATATGCGGTTGGGCAGATTTGTGGGAGTGTTGATCTGATTTTTAGTAGAGAATGGGTCAAAGAGGTGTTAATTTACATGGTATAAGAAAACAAGAAGGCGCACGGGTCACTATCGATCGTGATACATTCGAACAATGTGTTTAGACAATGAGAATGTCGAAGAATGAGTTAGCATATGTGAAAAAGGTGCAACGGTGAGGATGTGCATTTTAAGCTCTAAACCACAACGATGAGAAGGTCAAGGATATAGAAGCTCGGGGAGAAGAAGAGGAGTTAGAGGAGTCGAAGGATATACTGTTAAAATTTCTATCATAAATTATAGGTAAGGATAAGATGGATGTGCCTACCTACTCAAGAATTCTGGACCTAGAAGAGCTGATAGACTTGGGATAGAATGGTCGCCAAAAAAAGACAAGTTCTCTTTCATCGACTACATAATATATATGTTCATGAAATCATAAAACCTAAGACAGAAGGAGATGACCGTGAAGGAATTCATAGAAGAATTCTATCGACTATCGATCAGGTCGAGACACACCGACGAGGGAGAGGAAGTAGTCACCAAATATGTTAAAGGGATGAAATATGCCATATAATACAAGTTAATCTTGTTGAAGTTTAGAACTGTTCGAGAATCCTATCAATTGGAATTGAAGGTAGAAAAGAAACATTCAAGGAATACTTCGATGAGAAGAGGAAAGTCGACTGCTCAAAGTCAAAACTATTCTTCCACTAGAGGACAGACTAGTGGGCTGAGGAAGGAAGTAATTCGAGATGACTGACAAGAAGAGAGTCTGACCGGAGGCGATACATGTGAATACTGACAAGGAAGTGAAAACCATAGAGTTCAAGGCGGTATCAATCATAGAGGAACTTTAAGAGGTGGACGATTAGACCAGTTGAAGATCATATGCTATAAGTGTCGAGAACTATGACACAAGGCATACGAGTACCCAGAAAATTTGCATGCTACAAGTCAATAGAAAACCATATGTCGACGAGATGACAAGGATGATTCAACTACGAAGGATCACTCAGGAGAAGTAGCATCAGAAGGAGGTCAAAACTTGACAACCCAGTGAACATTGTTGTAGTCTATGTGATAGAAGGAGGAGGAACCGACGCAGAGGAAAGAAAATTTCTAAATGAAAGTGAAGATTAGGGGCATATGTTTTATGACGGAGGAAGCACGGAAAATGTCATGTCCCATCATGAGTGATCCATGGTTTTAATTCCTATCCCAATCAGTCCCTTGGGTTGAGGAGAAAAAATTAAATGTCTTAGGATTAATTTTGAAAGTTCAAATATTAATTAATTAGGAGATATTATTTTTCCTTCATAAAGTTTAAAGAGGCATTATTAGGAGTTAAATTCATGAATTAATATTTTATTTATGAAATTTATATATATATATATATATA
>LPNX010085780.1:118832-182610 GCA_001517045.1 Pseudotsuga menziesii
TTAAGGTAGTAAAACTAGGAATGAAGAATAAATTAGAAAGCAGTCCAAAGAAGGAGAATCAGGAAAAAGCAAGATAAGGCGGGAAAGCAGGGAAAAGGAGTCAAAATAAAAGAAAGGCAAGAAAAGCAAAGCAAAAATTAAAAAATGAAGGAAAGGAGACTATATCCATCCATGAGGGCTCATTATCCTATCTAACTTGCTCAAAAAGTGATATCAAATATAATAAAAAAAAGAAGTGTGATAGTACATATTTTGATAGTTTCTAAATTGAATTGAGAGCTATTTGCCTCTAGACTTGGGAGATGTGCCCATGGTCCAAGTTGGGATATGTTCCCCTGCTTCCATTGTGAGGAGGATTACATATACTCTTCATAATTGATCTTATTGCAGGTCCTATGATCAAATCCAATGAATTTAGAGCCAGTTACAGTGATTGAAGAAGCCTTCAAGTTTGAATATTCATGTTTTCCTAGTTTCTTCTCATGGGGACTTCTCTCATTCGTCTCTTCTATTATTGAGATCAATTATTGATTTAATTCATCCTCTGAAGGATTCCATTGACGTCATATCAAACCTGTTATATTTTTTCCTTCTGCAATCAATTCCTATTATGCGCACCTATGCTAGATGATTATTTAAATGGAGCTAGTTTTAGTGTTTGAGTCATGAATTCTTCATAACAAATCCAAATTTGATTCTTCCAATTCCTTATGTTCAAAAAAAATTCATTTAACTCATCCCATTCCTAAAATTGAGAAATTGAAACCTCCTTGCACTATTTGGGTCATCCTGAAGTCAAGCTAGTTAAGTGGTCCTAAAAGTCAATTTCAATGGTTTTCCTCTGAAACCTTCTCAAAACATCCTCAAACATGTCAATGAAAATACAAAGAGTTCATTGACTAATATTTTATGTATTTAATCATATCCAAGTCTCAAATCCACTTCCAATGGTTTCCAGGATGTGTGAAGCTAAGGATTTAGTTTGCATATGTTGGTGTGCCCAGGAGACTTGGGAGTAAAATTAATCCTCATTGATTTTGAAAACATAAAAGGTACCAACACATTGTTCATAGGATCCTAATATGAACATAATCCCTTCTCTTGTTTTGAGCTCACATTAACCCCAAACCTTGGTCAAGATCATTGTTGTCTGAGTTAGTGTGCCAAATCTACAAGTTGGTACATTACAAGTGGTATGCGAGCATGGTCCTCTAAACCTACTCAGATGTTCAATCATGAGTCACAAAATAAAACATGAATCTAAGAATAAATCTCTTCTAGTGGATGATACTAAATAAATGGATTCTACTGAAGGAAAATTCCAAAGAGAAAGTGAAAGACATGTCATGGGAGGAAATGAGGAGATCCAAAGCTTGATTTAAAGTATTATTCGAGGGTTTCAGTACATGATCTATAACATCATCCTATCCAAACAGGAAACCATATAATTCCTTGCTAAGAATATGGAGAATAATGATGAAGGGAGCAACCATGGTTTGCAACATGGAGAAAAGAAGATCCCCAGGGGTTTGTATTTTCAAGAATTGGGGCTCACAATCATCCTAATGAATTCATAAGGGAGAATCCATGTCAATCAAGTCCTATTATTCCCAAATTCCTTGATAATAAAATAGAAGAGTTAGAGATTTAGAATGAAAGTACTGCTATAGTGGAAGACAAGCATGTTGAATATCTTACATTGAATGAAGAATGTAGAAGAGATCCCGCATTCAAAGAATTTTGTGATCTTCAATACAAAACTAATCCAAGAGGCAGTTTTTGAAATCATAATCAGAATTACGAGTTGAATAATATCATTGGTAAAATTTATCTTCCATACTTTGATTATCAAAGTGCATTGTTAGTTCCTGGATCCATAATCTAGATACATACTTTCAGTTGAATCCCATGGATGAGAGATAATCTATCAAGATGGTGACCCTACACTTTGTTGGTGAAGCGAATAACTAGTGTTTTCATGGTATGAAGACCCTTGGACATGATCAAATGACCACCTATGAAGAGTTCACAATGAGGTTGACTGAAATATTTGAAAGAAGAGACCTTAAAATCTCCTTCAGAGAGCTTGCACATTTGAAGCAAACTAGAACTCCTGAAGCTTACATCTCTAAGTTGCAGAAGTTGGTTGTGTTGGTCATTGACATATTTGAAGCTCCTCTGGTCTTTTTTTTAATTAAAGGACTAGCATAACCTTTGAAAGGCTTGGTGAAGGCTTATCGACCCTCTACCATGCCAGATGCATTGAATAGAATAAGACCTTTTCAAGATGTTATTCCAAGGACAAGGTTCCCTCCTAAATCTAATGTTCCATCTCAATTTAAGATTCAAATACCACCACCCATGAAAAGTCCTTCTGGAAATTTCAAGAGGGATAATTTTTCCATAGATAGAGATGAATTGAGGAGGAAGAAGTTGTGTTTCACCCTCCAATAACCTTGTGGTCCTGGACACAAGTGTGCTAAAGGGAAGGAACGCTACATTGAGGCCTTTCCTGAGAGTGAAGATGAGGAGGAAGGAGAAGAGCTTCCAGTTTATGTAGAAGTGGACTATGATACTGTTGATGATGAACCTTCTCTAGAGGTGAGCAAAATTATTTTGTTATCGGGAGTGCCTCGCTTCCATACTCTCATATTCAAGGGAGTGGTGCAAAGGAAATCCATTACTGTGTTGGTGGATGGAGGAGCCACCCATAATATCATTAATTCATCTTTGGAGGAAAGGAGAAAGCTTCCTACTGAGAAGTTTGAAGGCTTCACTGTCATAATTCTAGGTAATCATTATATGGAGTGTTCTAGATGGATTCCTAAATTATAAATCACCATAGGAGATTACATTGTGACCGATTGTTTTTATGTGCTGAATGTTGTTGATACTAACATGGTGTTGGGAGTACAATGGTTGTATTCTTTTGGGAAGCACACCATATATTACAAATTCCCTAAGATGAGATTCCAAGATGAAGGTGGGAAGGATATTGTGTTGATGGGGATCAACACTTATGCAAAAAAAAGTGGTGAGTGCACATAGTATGAGGTCCTTACTGAGGCATGGAGACATAGAATGGGTTGTTGGGTTCTTGATCTCTACCAAAGTCACTTATTTATAGGTATATCTATATACTGAAGACATTCAGAAATTGATTCAAAATCATAAGAGGGTGTTTGGATACGTTCCACATGGGAGGCCACCTGATAGAGGAGTGGAGCATAGAATAGAGTTGGATATGGGTACATCACCTATCCATGTGCATCCTTACAAACATACAAAAATATTGAAGGATGTGACTGAAAGAACTACCTGAATTGGGATTCATAAGACCAAGTAAAATCCCTTTTGCCCTCTTTGTAGTATTGGTGAAGAAGAAGGATGGGACCATGCACATGTGTATAGACTCTAGAGCTCTCAATAAGAAGACCATAAAAAACGATATCCTATTCCTAGGATTGATGAGTTGATCAATGAGTTGCATGGCGTTAAGTACTTTTCTAATCTTGATCTCCATTCCGGTTACCATCAAATCAAGATGAGAGAGGATAATTTTAAGAAAACAAATTTTCGATGTCACTATGGAAACTTTGAATTCTTGGTCATGCCTTTTGGATTGACTAATGCAGTTACAACATTCCAGTCATGCATCAATAGGATGTTCAACAAACAACTCCAATCCTTCTTTGCTAAGCTATCTAAGTGTGAGTTTGTAATGACTAAGATCCTTTATCTCGGTTATGTGATTGGACAAGAGGGAGTGAAGGTGCACATGGAGAAGATTCTTGTTGTTTTGTATTGGCCAAGTCCTAAGAATCTTAGTGAATTAAGAGGATTCATTGGGTTGTGCACTTACTATCAGAATTTTGTGAAAGGTTTATCCAAACTATCATCTCCTTTGACAAATCCCACAAATAAGGGAGCTTTCATATGGTCAGAAGAAGCAGAGAAGGCATTCAAGAGAATGAAGGAGGTAATGAGTAGTTGTCTTGTTCTTTCACTCCCTGATTTTTATCAACCCTTTGTTCTTGAATGTGACGCCTCATGTAATGGGATTGGAGTTGTATTGATGCAAAATAATTTTACCATAGCATATTAAAGTCAAAAGTTGCATCCTCATGAGAGGCTATACTTAGTTTATGAAAAAGATATGATATCCATCCTGCATGCGCTAGTCAAGTTCAGGAGGTATCTTGTGGGAAGTAAGTTCATCGTCAAAATTGATCACAATAGCTTGAGACACTACCTATCACAGAAGGATTTGGATGATGGGAAATAAAAATTGGTAAGGAACATCCAAGCATTTGAATTTGACATTGAGTACAAGAAGGGTAAGATGAATGTTGTAGTCATTGCCCTCTCTACAAAACTAGTGCTTGATTTGATGAAGTTTCATGGTGATTGGAAAGCACAGTTAGGAGTTGAGTATGCAAAAAAGTAGTTTGCTTGTGATTTATTTGATGGACTAATTCATTATGATGCTTTCAATATCCTTAATGATATCATCTATCATAAGGATAGGATTTTTCCGGTTCCTGGATAATCATTGAAGAAGGTGATCCTAGAGGTTTCCCATGATGTGCCCCTAGCTGGACATCTGAGATTTGTGAAGATATACATGAAGGTGAGGTAAAGGTTCTATTGGACGGGACTAAAGAAGGAAGTGACAGAGTATGTTAGAGCATGTGCATCATGTCAGTAAAATAAAGGATAAAATACACATCTAGTGGGACTCCTACAACCTCTTCCTATTCCAAAGCGTAAATGGGAAAGCATGTCCATGGATTTCATCATCGGACACCAAAAAATCCAAGGTAAAGATAGTATTTTTGTTGTGGTTGATAGGCTAAAAAAGTATGCACATTTATTTGTTGTCACGACAACTATTGCATCTATCCAAGTTAATGAAATTTTCATTAAATAAGTCTTCAAACTACATGGAATGTCAAAGTCTATCATCAGTGCTCGAGACAACAAGTTTACTAGCATTTTTTGGCAATAAAAGTTCAATTTGATGGGGACAATTTTGAACATGAATACAAGTTACCATCCACAAATTGATGGCTAAACAAAGAGAGTGAACCAGTGGCTCCAAGGGTGCTTGAGAAACTATGTGACTGGTCAAAAAAAGTCATGGACAACTTGGCTTCACTTGGGTGGATTTTGTTATAATACTACTTTCCATCTTTCCATTGGAATGTCACCATTCAAAGCTCTTTATATTTATGATGCACCTTACTTGTATGATCTAATATTTGGTGATTGTAAGATATATAAGGAAAAGTATTAATTCTTGCACATGATCTAGGAACTAGGAATCAAAATCATCAAAGAATAATTTGACAAATACACATGAATTAGCAATAATTGGAACCAAAATAGGTTTCCTCTCTGTATCTTTTATAAACAATAAAGAGTTACAATACCATGCATGAGCAATGGCTTAACTCAATGAAGAATTCGAATACCTAAGGGACAATTCGAATTCAATGAGTGAGTCTAGCTTAACTGACTCTTTTCCATGCAATCTCACTCAATTAACCACTTGACCAAAACCCTAATTGACTCACCAAACCCTAACTGAAGTTGGAGTGCAATAAATGACTTAATCTAAACTGAAGGATATCAAACACATGTCATAGCAATCCAATCATCAAGTGCTAGTACTGCATGACTCCAATAAACCCTGATGAGGTTAACTGAAGCTGAACTAACCATCAGAAGTTGGTGAAGGCACCTTGTTCACTCCAGATCATTAAAATAATAATAAATAATCATTAAATAATATATTTAATGAATGGAGGCACCTTAACTGACTGTAACTGATTGGTTGAACTGAAATTAACCCCCAGTTAGCAATTAGGTGCATGAATGTCACACAGATCACCCCTGGAGTGCTCCAGTTAGCCTCCTTAACTGTAGGAAAGGCTAAGTTAGCCTCCTTGACTGTAGGTAGGCGTGGGAGTGACTGGGATGATGGTAATTAATGCTCCACTAATGTCAATTAAACTTAGGATAGTGGTTTAACTAGGCCAATTTGACTGAAGGAGTGAGTATGAAGGTAAATGTCTCCAACACCCCCCCTTAAGCTATACTCAGGAAGAGTTAGAAAACATAAAATGCTAGGGCCCTGGCAACAAAGGCCATTGGTCACCCTGTACAATAAATCAACTGAAACAATGCTCAAAACAAACTAAGTGAGGAAAAGAGGGAAAACCCAATGGGAAAAAAAAAACCCCTCAAGCTGAACACTGAAAGTAGTCTAGATCACCCTGATGAACTCACCCCCAACAGTGAACGGAGGTAAGTGAACTTCTTTTCTGAAAAGCTCTTGGTGAAGATGTCTGGAGGAATCTTCCACTTTGGAAGAATAACAATGCACTCAACTGGATCAGAAATATAAACAACTGCACGGTGAAAACTGGACCCATGTAGAGCAACTGAAATCATCTGAAGAGAGAGTAAAGGTTCTTGAGGATTTGAACCATGTGTGGAACACTCAAGAAACTGATATTTTGCAGCCTTGAACAGCAAACAATGAGTGGTAAAATCAGCCCCAAATCTTAGGAGCAAGTGTCCATGCGGATGCAGAATGTCTTCCTCTTTACTAGTTCTGTGAGGAGATGAGCTTGTGACCAAAGGTAGAGAATCCCTGGGACTATTGAGAGTGAATTATTGAGCTCCATAATCTGATATAGCTTAAGAAATATCTAATGATTCACAAAATAAAATATCAGCAACCTCATAAGAGGAAACTAACACCAAATCCCCATCAGTAAATTTGAAGAAGAATTGCGGTACTTGATTTTTCACACCGAAATTGGTGAGAGCAGCTACAAGCATGACTGAAAGCTTTTGGATTTTAAAATATGAAAAAAATAATATCAGATCAAAATGTAAATCAAATCTAAATAATTTCACAACATATCCAAAACTATGGAGTGAAATCAAATCCCTAGCAGCAGTTTTGTAGGAGACTTGCGGTACTTGTTTCTTCACACCGTTGATGAGAATAGCTATAAGCAGTACTGAAGGTTTATGAACCTGAAATTTTGAACCAAGAAATATCAGATAAAATCTAAATAAGATCATATCAGATCCAATAAGGTTCATATCAGATCCAAAATTATGGTCAACCGAGACGGTAGATGCACACTTTTCTTCTTCAAAATTCTGAATTTTGGTGCATGCAATCCTGCAGGAATTTGCTGGAACATCTAGATCATGGGAAGCGAATGGATCACTCTGGTAATATGATATTTCTTCTAAAATATCCAAGGTATCACATATTTTCACACCAGCAGCAACATTAGAGGAAGAAAATTCAAATTTCTCCTCCCTTTTGGAAGCAATTACTGGTAAATTTTGCACATAATTCAAAGGAAAATCACCGTTGAATGTTTGCATGGAAGTGCAGCAGTATTTTTCTTCAATATCAGAGATTCGAATGTCTTCTTCTGTTTCAGCAATATGAGAAGATGAGATATCAGATATCTCATGAACTTCCAGAGCATCAAGAGAAGGAGTCACTTCATGGTGACTTTCTTCAATTCGAATTGGATGTGTAGAAGATTTTGCTTCATCTTCATCTTGAACAACTTCATCAGAGAGAGTAGAGGCTGAGAGTTTTGAGTGAAGAACTCTTGTGGTGCTGGCTGTAATCTCCAAAGTACTATTATGATCCTCATTGTGCTTGCCAAAGGTTTTTTCCAATCTTGTCCATAGATCCTTTGGGTTTTCAGCAGAATAAAAAACAAAGTACAAGTCATCATCAAGGGCCAGAGCTATTGATCCAAAAGCTCTGTCAATGTCATTTATCTAGTCATTATCATTCTCATAAGTCTCTCTTCCAATTCCAATAGACACCTCATAGAGACCTCGTCTCTTGAGATATGCAATCATCTTCAACTTCCATTCCGAAAGGCTTGTGAATGGGGTGAGAGGAGGGATTGATGAGTCCATTCGAAGTTGTACCTGTTAAGACCTGCAAATCAAAACAAAAGGGGCACCGTAAGGTTGGACAGCCTACACATTTAGGCTTTCATCACACCCAGCATAGTCAATCAAGCAAGCTTGATCAACAAGTTCTTTACTTGGGATATTGAGTGGTAAGCCTTGGCTTCTGGTGCAGTGCTGGATTCTTGAGCTATTGCTCAAATTTCATGGAGAAATCTGTCAAAAATCTTGTTCTTGAGAGATTGATCTTCATCCCGTCGAAATCTCTGATACCATATTAATTCTTGCACATGATCTAGGAACTAGGAATCAAAATCATCAAAGAATAATTTGACAAATACACATGAATTAGCAATAATTGGAACCAAAATAGGTTTCCTCTCTGTATCTTTTATAAACAATAAAGAGTTACAATACCATGCATGAGCAATGGCTTAACTCAATGAAGAATTCGAATACCTAAGGGACAATTCGAATTCAATGGGTGAGTCTAGCTTAACTGACTCTTTTCCATGCAATCTCACTCAGTTAACCACTTGACCAAAACCCTAATTGACTCACCAAACCCTAACTGAAGTTGGAGTGCAATAAATGAATTAATCTCAACTGAAGGAGATCAAACACGTGTCATAGCAATCCAATCATCAAGTGCTAGTACTGCATGACTCCAATAAACCTTGATGAGGTTAACTGAAGCTGAACTGACCATCAGAAGTTGGTGAAGGCGCCTAGTTCACTCCAGTTCATTAAATAATAATAAAATAATCAATAAATAATGATTAAATAATATATTTAATGCATGGAGGCGCCTTAACTAACTATAACTGATTGGTTGAACTGAAAGTAACCCCCAGTCAGCAATTAGGTGCATGAATGTCAACCAGATCACCCCTGGAGTGCTCCAGTTAGCCTCCTTGACTGTAGGAAATGCTAAGCTAGCCTCCTTGACTGTAGGTAGGCGTGGGAGTGACTGGGATGATGGTAATTAATGCTCCACTAATGTCAATTAAACTTAGGATAGTGGTTTAACTAGGCCAATTTGACTGAAGGATTGAGTATGAAGGTAAATGTCTCCAACACAAAGGATTGACTCAAAGAGAGTCAATACATACTTATAACTCTCAAGGACAATTTGTTGACAGCACAAAAAAACAGAATTTGTCTACAGACAAACAAAGAGTGGAGCAAACCTTCCAAGAAGGAGATCTGGTTTATTTAAGGTTGCATCCATATAGATAATCCTATTTGACGTATAATAGGTTTGAGAATTTGCAGACGAGGTTCTATGTCCCATAAAAATTCTTGAAGAAGGTTGGTGAGAAGGCATGTGATCCAGAATTGCCTCTAGGAGGTGAGATTCACAATGTATTTCACCTGTCTTGTTTTATGAAGGCAATAGGGAAGCAAGTAGAAGTTTCAAAAGAGTTACCTCTATTATATGATGAAGGGAACTTGGTGTTTATTCCAAAGAGGATCTTGGAGGTTAAAGAAAAGAAGCTAAGAAGCAGAATCATTAAGAAGTATTTGGTACAATGGGAAGGACTGCCTAGTGATGATGCCACTTAGGAAGGAGAAGACATCTTACAACATCCTAGTTTGAAATTGCTTGGGGTAATAAATCTTGGGATGGGAGGACCGGCATGTCCCCTCATTAATGATCCATGGTTTGAGTTCCCAATCCAATCAGTCCCTTGGGTTGAGGAGAAAAATTTTAATGTCTTGGGATTAATTTTGAAAGTTCAAGCATTAATTAATTAGGAGATATTATTTTATTAGGAGTTAAATTCATGAATTAATATTTTATTTATGAAATAAAATAAAATAAAAAATGAAAATTATCCTCAAGGGCGCATTGGAGGAAAGGTTTGACCAAAAGATGGCTTGCACAAGAAGGAAAGCCAAAAATAGTTAAAGAAAAGAAAGTTGAGAAAAGAAGGAATAAAACAGTTAAGGCAGTAAAATTGCAAAAGCGTAATAAAGCAGAAAGCAGGCCAAAGCAGGAAAAGTGGGATAAAGTAGGAAAAGCAAGATAAGTCAAGAAAGCAAGGAAAAGTAGTCAAAAGCAAAGAAAGGCGGGAAAATAAAAGCAAGAAAGCAAAACAAAAAGTAAAGCATCAAAGTAAGGAAACTCTATCCATACAGGAGAGCGCATTATCCTATACAAGTAATCTCCAATATATAGAAGGAGAGTGCACCACTAGTACATATTTTGGCAGTTTGTGAATTGAATTGAGAGCTATTTGCCTCTAGACTTGGTAGATGTGCCCTTAGTCCAAGTTGGGAGATGTGCCCCTAATTACATTGTTAGAATGAGGACATCTAGTATTCATTGTTGAGATTATTTTAGGTCCTATGATCATATCCAGTGAATTTTGATCCAGTTACAGTGATTGAAGAATCCTTCACGTTTGAATCTTCAGGTTTTCCTAGTTTCTTCTCATGGAGACATCTCTCATTCTTCTCTTACATTCTTGAGATCACTTCTTGATGTAATTCAGCCTATGAAGGATGACATTGATTTTATATCAGACCTATTCTATTTATTTTCCTATTGCAATAAATAAAATTCTTATTTATGTCATATTATGTGCACCTATGGTAGATGATTATTTAAATGGATCTAGTTTCAATGTTTGAGTCATGAATGCTTCATAATAACTCCAAATTTGATTCTTCCACTTCCTTTTGTTCAATAACAATCCACTTCACTCATAACATCCCTGAAATTGAGAAATTGAAATATCCCTGTACTATTTGGGCCATCCTAAAGTCAAGTTAGTTGAGCAGTACTAGATGTCAATTTCACTAGTTTGCCTCTGAAACCTTCTCAAAACCTCCTCCAACCTACTGGTGTGAATCTCAAGAGTTCATTGACTGATATTTTATATATTTAATCCTATACAAGTCTCAAATCCATTTTCATTTTTTTTAGGATGTGTGAAGCAAAGGATTTAGTTTGCATATGCTAGGGTGCCCAGGAGCCTTGGGAGTAAACTTCAGCCTCGCTGATTTTGAAACCATAAAATTTCCCAAAACATTGTGCATAGGATCCTAAGCTAAAAATAATACCTTCTCTTATTTTTAACTCACAATAACCCCAAACCTTGGTGAAGATCCTTGTTGTCTGAGTTAGTGTGCCAAATCTCCAAGTTGGTACATTACAGAAAATATAGTCTTGATGGAGGTGATCGACGACTTGGGACTGAAGTTTCAACTGCACCCTAATGTGTATAAGGTGTTGTGGTTGCAGAAAGTTCATCACGTTATGGTGATACAACAATGCCTAATCAATTTTAATATTGGAGGATTGCATGACAGTGTGTTATGTGATGTGATTCTGATGGATTCCTGTCACCTATTGTTGGGTCGACCATGGAAGTACGACCAAAAGATGGTGTATGACAGTCGAAGGAATACTGTGACATTTGAGAAGGATGGAAAAAGAATATGACTGACACCCTTGGTTAAACAATTGAATATCCAAGGAAATGAAAGCCGATATTGGGAGAAACGAGTGGTGATGTGTTCAACAAAAGAGTTCCCGAAGGTGGAAAAAAGTAGCAATGTTGCTTTGCGATTATCCGAAAGGGCCCAAGTGTTGAACGAAAGAATGAAAAGATTTTGACGAATGTCGAGGAAGTATTTTCATACTTTAAAGGAATATTGGTTGATGAGATGTCATATGGGTTGTCACAGACAAGAAGTATATCACATCATATTCACTTGATTCCAAGGTCGAGTATGCCAAATAAGGTGTCGTATAGAATGACAACGAATGGAAAATTTTGAGTTGAACCAACAAGTCCAAGAGTTGATGGATAGTGTATTGATCAGAGGAATCCTAAGTCTATGTGCAGCACTAGTTGTATTGGCGCCCAAGAAGGGAGGAGAATGGAGGATGTTTACCGACTCAAGGGCTATCAATCGGATCACGATCAAGTGTAGGTTTACATTTACAAGGATGGATGATTTGATAGATTGTTTAAGTGGAGTGGCATACATCACCAAGATTGACTTGAAGAGTGGATACCACCAAATCCAGATAAGGGAAGGTGATTATTGGAATACAACCTTGAAAAATGAAGGAAGGAATATACGAGTGGTTAGTTATGTCATTTTGACTGACCAATGCACCAAGCACATTCATGAGATTGATTAATGAAGTGATGAGGCCAATTTTGGGTAAGCTTTTCATTGTATTCCTTGAATACATATTGAGTTTTAGTCAGACGAGAGAAGAGCACTTGTCACACATCTGACAAGTCCTATGGAAGCTAAACCAGGAAAACTTGTAAGTAAGCCTATAGAACTATTCCTTCATGCAAAAGGAATTAGTATATTTGGGATTTCTGATTTCTAGACAAGGACCGAAAATGGACCCTAAGAAGTTTAAGGTGATCTTAGAGTCGCTATATCTGACGAACACCATAGAAGTAAGAAGAATTGATGGAATTTATAGTTTCTATCGCAAGTTCATCAGAGATTTCAATCGAGTGTGTGCACCACTGACGACGTGCATGAAGAAGGAAGAATTCAGGTGGATGAAACCATCCCGATGATATTTCCAATGACTAGAGAAAAAGTGACATAGAGCCCAGTTTTATCTCTTTGAAAATCTAGATGTATCCAAGCACAAGTATTCGATATATGACCAAGAATTCTATGCAATTGTACAAGCATTAAAGAAGTGGAGGCATTATTTATTTCCAAAGGAGTTCCTGATGTATACTGACCATCAATATCTGAGGTACTTAAATACTCAGAGAAAGTTGAATCAAAGGAACATGAAATGGGTCAATTTCATGCAAAATTATACCTTTGTATCGAAGCACAAGTCAGGAAAGACCAACTGGGTAGACGACCATTAATCTAAAGAGTCGCATTGTTGGGGATGACTGATGTGAAATCAACAAGATTAAAGTTAATAAAGGTCGACTATGAAATTGATGAGGAAATTTCTTATGCATGGAAGGTGTCAAGGTAGCCACTGAGTGTAAACAGAACTCCATATTTGGATTACTTCATCCAAGAAGGGTACATATTCAAAAGACATCAGTTATGCATCCCTGGAGGATCAATGCAAGACAATATTATCAGGGATCTGCAAAGTCAAGGATTAGGAGGTCACTTTGGAATTGATAAGACCAAATCACTAGTCGAAGAGAAGTACTACTGGCCAGGAATGGTGACGAATGTAAGGAAGTGGATTCGACAATGTCAAGTATGCTAGTTTTCTAAAGGGAAAAGCCAAAATACGAGACTGTATTCGCCATTTCCTATATCGGCTGCACCATGGAAAGACATCAGCATGGATTTTGTGTTGGGATTGATGAATGTAGCAACAAGGGAACAACACCATATTTGTGGTAGTTGATAGGTTTTATACGATGGTGCATTTTACTCCATGTCGGAAGACTATTGATGCCATAAGTATTGATGTATTGTTCTTTAAGGAGGTTGCGAGATTTGTAATATCCTGGTTTTGACCCAATTGCATTAAAATTGTACATGATGTAAATATCGTTATTAAATCATGGTGAGGAGATCAAGGCCAAGGCCCCGCCATCAATTTATTGCTTTATGTATTGGCAATTAAAATGGATGCATATGGTTCTTGTGCTAGTCATGCACAATACAAATTGAGACATCATTTATATATGCAATTTAATAAAAAAACCCACAACTAGCTATGTAATGAAACAAGAGATGGGGGCATGATTTTCACAAGTAATATGGAGGGAAATTATTCAAACCCTTGAGCCAATAGTGTTAATCCAAATTTCAATGAGAGAACCAATAAACTCTCAACTACCCATTTTGGCTTATGCACCCAATCATTTAATTCTTCCAAGAGTTGGTTGAGGCAGTTAATGCATTGGGAATGAAGAGGTATGGCAATCAATTTCGTATTGGGGAAAGCCATCAATCTGGGAAATCATATTTTTTCTTGTGGGGCAAGAAAACACCTAGAAATGTGTGCACATTCCATTCCTCATCCATGTGTTTCACTTCCTAATGCATTTGGAGCTAGTTGGGGCATTTTTTCTCACATTTTTTTGCTTATTCCTTCATCTTTCCATGGCTAGAAACCCATTTTTGTGTTGCACAATGGATGGGAAGAGAGATTCATGATTTGGGGGTTTATGGAGGTCACTTCTAGCCACAAACATTGTCTGAAATCGAATTTTCTCTCCCAAGGTTGATTTTCCCTTCTACCATTTCTATTTTGGTTGCCAAAACGTTTTTCTTCATACCTAGCACTTGTGCTTTGATGTTATGTGCATCCTTGTTTTTTTCTAAACTTTTAGGAGTGGAAGAGGACCAAAATTGGCTTGATAAACCTAGTGAAGAGAGAAACCTCACAAAGGATCAAAAGGGGTTGGCTACTCTTCTATGCACACCTGGGAGAACACTGGAATGGAAGGTATGACCTAAGGGACTGTGTAACAGTGAGGGGAATACTTCCTTGTGTTGGGTGTGTAGGTATTGTGGAGGAAATGCTAGATAGATCTTGTAGAGGTGCCCATATCTCTGTGGTTGAGTTCACTATCTTAGCAATTCTTTCTTTCCACTACCTTAGCATCCTGATAATCCCAACAGTGGATTGGCTTGGTTGAAGCTTGATGTGTATCTGGCTATGCGTAAGCATGTTGTTCCCATATTCCTTATAGAAATCATGCCTAGCTCAGGGGCGGTAGTTGTACTGAGAGATTGATGAGCAAAACTGACCTATGGTTTGTTGGAACGTTGCAGCGACATAGCTAGTTGCTTGGGGCAGCTCATTTTCAAGATAAGTACTCTCTTGTATTAACTCTGCAATGTATTTATTTTAAGAATTATTATGAATGTATTGAATGCTTTAATTCTGTTGTATTTTCTTGCATTTTACAATGCATATGTCTTTTACTTCCAATGCATTATTGATTATGTTCATGGGGCTAGATGCCCAATTGGATAGCAATCATCGCGCCCTCTCAGTGTGAGGGGAGGGGATGTGACAAGATTGCATGAGTTGTCAAAGAGTATTACGTCAGAAATATATACCAATTCATGGGGCATTTCTGGAGAACAATGTGGAAGAATCTTGACATGAAGTTGTAGTTCAGTTTTGCATACCATCCACAAACTGAATTCATGAACATACGCTTGGGGAACCTGCTTAGGTGTTTGATTTTCGATCGACCAAAGCAGTGGGAGAATGTGTTGGCACAAGCATTGTTCAAGTACAACAATTTAGTGAACCAATCGACAGGACTGAGTCCATTCCATATCTGCAAGTGATAAGTTCACATGGAGTAGCCAACTTAGTTGAGATACCAACTGGAACGAAGAAGAGCGTAGATGTAGATTCATTTGCAGACCACATGAAAGAAGTTCATTACCAGGTAAGGAAACAACTCAACAAGAGTAACGCGGCTTACAAGTTGATAGTTGACCGAAGAAAACGACTGCAATAGTTTGTCGTATGTGACTTAGTATATGCACACTTGAGGAAAGAAAGGTTTTCACGTGGAGCATATGATAAGTCAAAGCTGAAAAAGATTGGTCTGTGTAGAATTCTCAGGAATATTTTGGAAAATGCTTATGCGCTAAAGTTTCCAAAAGGTATAGAGATATCACCGATGTTTAATGTTTTAGACCTATCCAAATTTAAGGAAGAGTCGACGAGCGACGAAAAAGAGGTTTTCAACTTGTTGAAACAGATGTTAGTTCAGTCAAGGGATGAATTCATAGAAGTTCTCAACGACCGTGAATTCAGAAGGACCAGAATTCGAAATAAGAAAGAATACCTAGTTCAATGGGTAAACAAAGACTTGGAATAAGCGATGTGGATTTCAGAAGAAGAGCTCAATGAGCTGCAAGGTCAGGAGCAGAGTTCTTTTCAACCCAAGAAGGTTGATGCAGAGGCATCTAGGCCCAACCAAAATAGTCAAGGATAGATGACTAAGGTGCTCGAAGGACCAACAACGACCTTTAGATAGTGGCAAAGACAATGAACAAGGGTAGAGATGAGTTGTAATGATTTTGAATGGATATAGTTGATGTCTAACGATGATATTTTGACAAAGTTTGATGAGGCATATCGACTGAGAAAAGGAAGGAGTTGGAACAAGATAACAATAGCGAGTTACCGGTCGACCAAACGACCAGAACCCAAGGAACATAGCAGCGGGATAGTTGGTTGAACCATAGGATGTATTTAATGAATTGATGGTGGTGCTTAGGGGTAAGAGAACTTCTAGAAGAAGATATCGAGGACTGTGTGTTGAACCACAACTATAAATATCTGCAAGCGTTCAATGAACGAGACTTTTTGGGGAAATTTTGGGTCTTGTGTGGGAAATATATGCAAACCTATGGACAAGGTGAGAGCCGAAGGCAGAAGAAGCATAGGTTGTGTGCCAAGCCTGCATTGCATTACATAGATTGAATATAAGAGCATAGTGGATGTAGCATTCCCTCATGCATATTTTAGATAGTCGATGTTCATTCTGACTAATCAACCACTTTGTAACTTCTCTTGTACAGAGATTATTTATTTAATTGAAATCCATACGTCTTGAAAATGTGTTCTTATGTGTGTGTTTGATATTTTTTTGTTTACATTAATATGCAACTGATCGTTTAGGGTATCGACCTGCATCAGTTGGTATCAGAGCTACGTGACTCTGAAAGGAAATGGTTGAGGCCATCTGCATCAACCTTCAAAGGCTTTGGATTTGTCACCATTCTTCTCTTTGACTTTATTCATCATCAATACAAAATTCTTACTAGCATTCACCAACCTTTTCATTTGACCTACAGATATTAGTGACAAGATTGTTTTCATACGATGTGCATGTATAAGTTATTCAATACCATCCTTAAAAAGATGATATGTATTCTTCTCCCTATAAAATATGGCCTTACGATCATACAAATATGGGATTACAAGTACAATGCCACATATATCCGGTGGTACTATGTCAAGCTCTATTGGCTCATCTTTGAACTTATCAGAAATTGCAAATTTTAATATATATTTCTTTGTTACTTTCAATTATGCATCATTAGTGACCCATCCTAGTGGATATGGATTTTCATGAGGTATAGTAGCTAAACCTAGTTTCTTTACCACGTATTCAAAAACTAAATTGACGTGTGACCCACTATTAAATAATGTATCAACTTTTGTATGTTTCATAATGCCTTGAATATGAAAGAGTTCACGTTGTTTCTTATCATCTTGACTAAAAGAATATTGTATAATTGCACTTGTATTTGCATGATGACAGAGAGACATACCTTCATATTTACCTTGGATTCCAACATTTGTGAATTTAGTCTCATCACTAGAGTTAGATCCCATGTGGATCCCACATACTGCAACACTAAAGCATTATTCTTGGCTTTGTGTTTATCCTTGTGCCCTCCATACCTTTTTGGTATTAATTCCGAATGTAACTTCCAACATTGGGATACATCATGTCCCTTCTTACAGTGGGAACAATAGGGCTTCTCACCTTCTTTCTTAATAGTGGTGGTTTGCTTACCTTTCCCTTTTCCTTTAAACTTATTTCCATCTATCTTGAAAGGTTTCTTGGAATAGTTATCAGCAACATTTTTCCTCTTCAACTCAATATGAGTGACTTGAACACATAATTCATCCAAATTATTAGGGTTAAACATCAAGATAGTATGTTTTAAATAACCATGTAAGCCACATATATATTTAAGAAGTGTTTATTGGGTATAGAGGAATACCCAACACTAAATCCCTTTTCCTAAATTCTTATGTATAGCCCTGAACACTTTGTCCTTTACCATGTCTGAAATTTTTCCAATCCATTACAGTCTAGTGCATATGCCCTAACAGGTAAAATTGTTTTTTCAATGTTGACACAAACTCATACCATGAGGAAATAATATTACCTTTAACAAGCAATTCCTCCTAAGTTTGGATTTCCTGCCATACGAGAACAATGCCTTCCAACCGAAGTGAGGTTAACTGGATTTTGGATTCATCTCCTGCCAACTTTTGGATTTTGCAAATAAACCTGTATTTAGTTAACCCAATCATCTAGTTTCTCATCATTAACTTCTCCATTAAACATGGGAAAATTATGCTTTATGTCAAGCTTCAATAATGGTATATTCAGATCAGAATTCTCAGAGTGCCTTTTACGTGCATCTGATGAAGCATTGAAAGAACTATTATTAGAAGAAGATGGTGATGATGAAGATGATGGTGAAGGTGGAGTTTTAGGAGTGTCTTCTCCATTACCTTTTTTCCTAAGGTACTCCCTATTGTTTTTATCTACTTCTTTATCTTCTTCTCCAATATTCTTTAGTAACTGAAAAATACCTTCTCTACCCTGTCAATCATCTAGTTGAAAGCTTTTCAAAATGCCTTTTCATCTTCTTCCTGATAGTCTTCATCTATCATTTTCTTGGTTCGATGTGCACGCCCAATTTCTGGGTTGAAACGCTCAAGCTATCATTTACCAGTTGTAATCTTAGCCCTAGTTAGCATTCATAGACTCACAATTCTTAGGTTATGATCCATAAACTCCATGACCTTTTAGTTAACCAGCTAGAATTTTAAATGTGAATTTTGCTTAATTGTTAAGTTTCCAATAAGGCATAAATAGTAAGCTTAAAGAGAACAATGGCAAAAAAAAATGAGGATAAACAAAGAATACAACCATGAAAATGAATATTGTAACTTGTTAATGGAGTTTGGATCATAATTCCTACATCTCGAATCCACTTCCATTGCGACCGATTGTATTAATTCTTCAAATGCAAAAAGTTACATCAATTCTGGGTATTAACATAAATATGATTGTGTACAAAGACAATAGACACCACTAATGTGATACCTCAAACATACAAATGGAGACTCTCAATATTCCACGTAGTATCTCCAAGCACTGGACAACACGATGTCTGCTTCTACAGTTTAGAATTCAAAATCGATTGAACTCTTACTACTCCAACTGTGTATTTCCTCATTTGTCTCACTCCCTTTGTTTTCCTGTACAATTCCTCTTCCATGTCTAAAACAATATGTTAAATAGAAGAATTTTTCCAGTGAAGATCTGTGGACAACGTGCCCAATTTGGGACAAAATCCATCTCAATGCCCAAACTACCTGATGGATAAGAATCCATGTCCAAATTAAGAGAAAAATGGAATGAAATGAGGATCAAATTCAAATATATCTATATAAAACAAAAAACCAAATCCCCAGACATAATCTCCATTTTAAACTAGGGATGTTGATATAAATTGTTGTCGAACAAGTTAAACTATTGATCTGTAATCTGTTGTTGCGACCCCGATGTTGACCTGTTCTGAATGTTTTGACCCCGATGTCAAAAATCAAAAGTTGGAACTGGCAACGCAACTTCTCCAACTATCCTCCTGATTCCCAACCTTCCATTTGTTTCGACCTGATGTCATAAGTCGGAAGTTGCTAGTCGACACGAGCTCGGCACAACTATCATTTTCTCTCCCGACTTCAGAAATCATAGATAGATCCTGCTTCTGCATGCCACATGTCAAAAGTTAATTGGTGCAAATGTGATAACTTCTACATTTGAAGTCCAAATTTGACAAAATGTATTTCATTGGAAATCTCTCAGTAATCCCTGTACAATTGTAACCTTTGCTTAAGCATTTGAAGAGTTGAATTTAAATAATTTGGGAGATCCTCTTGGATCAAACCACGGGTCACAATGTATGAAGAGAAGAGAAGGGAATGTAACAATGACATGAAATAATCCAGATAGTTAAATGGTAGGAGCATGGCTTATCCTGATAATTTAAAATAGATTATGTCAATGATCCATCCTAGTAGTTGGGTGGTTGACCATATCAAAGAGAAATATGGCAAGTATGGTCGTTACTCATGTGGTGAAGAGGGTGCACTAAACATAGCAGTTGGGTGCAATAACTATGTAATAATATTTCCATGTACATTGTTAATTTGATCATGCACTTTTGAACTACAACATATGTTATGTTTTTAATAATGCTCAGGTTGTTAGACATATGACAGCGTCCATTGTTCACATTTTTATAGGTGCATTTGTTCCCATCTATGTGGGCACACGGACATCATGTTCACACTGAAGATGTTGATGATGCTTGTATCACACTTGATTGTGGAGTAAATGTTGATTTCGACCAATATAGTCGTGTTATACATCATGACCTGAACCTATTAAATAGAGGGGAAGCTAGGTTATATCGAAAAGATTTAAAAGAGATCATGCAAGTGGACTTCTCATATTTCTTATGTGTTGTTTTTAAATGCAAGGGGTGGAATACTTTTAACCAGAATAATGTAAGGAAAATTGTGATAGCGTCCTAATATGTATCAACTCTAAAAATATGTAGAATGAAAAGAAAAAACCTAGGTTTATAACCCTAGGACTTATGGACCCTTCCTATATTAGTATAGATCTCATAGAATTATGCTAGATATAATGAAATTGTATTAGATGTAAAAGAAGTGTATTAGATTTATATTAAATCTGGTATTAAAAATAATCCACAAATTAAAAATAAATGAATAAGTTATTCTCTATTGTAGATATAGATGTAAAACTTATTTTATATGTCAAAATTAATGGTTGAAATCTAGATCTAAAATAAAACTATATATAAATTCAAAATTTTACATATTTATTTACTAACTATATATATGTTAATATGTTTATATAAATCTATTTGTAAAAGTTGTAAAGAGATATGCATATATGGAAAAACACTAACCAACCCATTGTGAATAATTTATTGAAACAAAAATGGAATAATAGTAATTAAGAGTCGCCTACCGAAGCATAAAAAAATTACTCATGCTCATAGGCAATTGTTAAGCCTTAGCATCACGGCGCTGTGGATCGCGTCAAGAATTATCAAAAGGACTTTGTTATGATGGGAAAACGACCGACTTTGTTATGATGGAGGATTTGTGAACATTCATGCGTTGTTTCCAACTGTTATTGTTGTTGAAATCTTATGTTAGATTCACTACTCGTAAACACACTAGAATTGTCTATAGTTACCTACTTTCAAAACCGTTGTTGTTGGTACAATCATTACTGATGTGTTATTTATGTTGTTGTTGTTGATAACACTTTCCCTTTCCAGATTTGTATGTCAAAAATTCAAACAAATCCAGACTCCCAGTTTTGGAAAGATAGTAGTTTTATCAAGACCACTTTCTTCCCCAAATCTGTGTAAGATATATATATATATANTACCAGAGTAGGGGTTGATTTGATGTTCCATATTGTTAAATAAATTGATTTGATGTTGCACAGATCAAAAATATGAAGAAGTATGTTGTTTTCCAATGACCAGAGTGAAGCCAATTGTGCCTGCTTGTTCCTACCAGGAACTCGGCCATGTTCTTTTAGAAGTTGAATCTAATTTAGATCTGGAGTATAGAGATTTCAAAGGCATGTTGGAGTCCAGGTTTTATTTAACAATGGATAGTAAGGCATTGGTTTTACCTCATGTAACCATTCTAATCGTTAGGGGTGGTCCAAGCCTTCCACCGGCCTTACAAAAACCACCCGCGTTGAACCATAACCAACAAATTTAGCGGCAACAAGAGAGAAAGCGAGCCACTTCTTCCAAATGGATAGATAGAATAAGAAGAAGAAAATATTTTAACATCCACGAGGCTAAAAATATCCTATGGGATAGACAACCTCGCATGCAGTTCTCTGCAATTTAATCATTTTCCTGTTCAACTTGATGATGAGCGCCTCCAATTTTTCCACAGTCCCCTCGTTGAATAAATCATCCCAGGATTTATCCGTCAAGACATTTGCATACCTACCCCTACTGTCCTTAAAGGCTTCACACTCTAAAATTATGTCTCCACTTTACCAGCTTTGCAGAAAATACACACGCTTTCTTCCCAAGCTTCTTTTGGCCTTTTCTAGCGCCCGGTCTCACAACGGAGTAGATGGAAATTAGTTCTTAATTGAGCAATAAGTATTTTGGCTTTCCATGGTATATTGGCCCCTATGTAGGCCTTTTGATGTTGATTGTAAGTAGGGTTAAACTCTTCAATATAATACTTTCTCTTTCTCCCTAACTCTTTATCCCAAGTTCGCTTGTGGAACTTATTGATAATAAAAAAAAAATTATTTCTTTACTATTAATGGGGCATATGCTCAAGCACATATCCCACTTATGAAGCGATTTAATATTTTTCCACATCCAACTCTTCTTTCGTTTTCCTAATATGTCATTGAAGGCGACCTTAGGCCATCTACCTTCTTCCATTTGCTCAACTCTTTTTAGATATCTTATGAGTCTCACCATAGCAATTGCTTCAATAGAAGCCACCCCCATTTCACTTAGCATTATATCATATGGAACTGAACTCTTAATTTTGAACTTGCTTGTAATCATGTTTTTTTGAATCCTTTCTATTTTCCGCCACTGTAAGTCAAAGGTACTACTAGCCCATACTTCACAACCATAGAGAACAATTGCGACCAATAAAAGCCCAAAAAGGGTTTGCTTAGTTTTCCAGTACCATAGCTTTGCCTCTCTACATCTATTTTGGAAAGCATAAAACGCTTTCCAACCTCCAAGAGTTCTTTTTTTTTGCAACTTTCCCAACTCAATTTTTTGTTGAAGTCGATTCTTAGGTACTTGTAATCTCCCACTTCTTCAAGGGTGTTGTCTTCAAAGTAGAACTTATGGTGTTTATGATTTCTTTTTCTAGAGAAAACTACCTCTTTCGTCTTGCTAGTATTTACTTGCATCCCAATTGTTCTACAAAAGTTCTCAAGGGCAATCAAGTGCTCTTGCAAGCCAAGAGCAGACTTAGCAATCAAAATAAGGTTATTTGCATACAAAGAAGCCTTATCACAAACTCACCCACGAGGGCTCCATATTCGTCCTCTAAGTTTAACCACTCTTCAAGTTTGTCGATATATAAGCCAAAAAGGGTAGGGGATAATGGGCACCCTTGCTTGACCCCAATATCACTTCTGAAACTTTCGAAGATACCATCTGATGTTCTGATTTTGATTTTGACCTCCTCATATATCATATGAACAGCTGCTCTAAGATGAATAGGAACCCCAAGTTCCTCCATTCTTTGCCATAGCTTATTATCTCTAGGAACCATGTCAAAAGCTTTTTTAAAATCGACAAAGTAACAAAAGGCTTCCCCTTTTTTCTTCCACACTTTTTCAATTATATGCCTTAAAGTTATACCGTGATCTATCGTGGAATGTTTAGGTCTAAAACCCGCTTTCCATTTAGCCTTCTTGCCCCTTTCTTCCGCCCACTTGCTAATTCTATTTTCTAACACACTTCCTAATAGCTTTGTAAACAAGGGGTTTATCATTATGGTCCTATAGTTGGAGGGATATTTGACATCTCCGCTCTTGAAAAGAGGTGTTGTGAGGCTACTTGTCCAATATGTAGGGAATCCCTGCTGAATGATGTTGTTGAATATTCCAGTGATGTGAGGTGCAAGAGTTTTTGACCCCCACTTTAGATATCCAGCTTGAAGTTCTACTAAATCTTTGGCTTTTCCAACACCCAACTTCTTAATACCCACCTCAATCTCTTGCACTATGAAAAGCTTAGTAATGGTGGTGGTGTTGACTAGGGGGTGTCAACCTTCAGATTCCGCGCATAAAGTTGACTTGCATAATCAAGCCATTGGTCCGTTGTAATACTATTTTAAGTTTGCTTCTTGCTCACTTGAAGTTCCTTCCATAATAGTTTGGGGTTATTTTTCCCAAGGAATATTAGTTATTCCCTCCTTGAGACCATGAAATCAACTTTTTCCTTTCTTAAAATATGCTTGTATATTTTTAAGTCTTTTTCTTTCCAGTTTGACTCTCTCCACCTTCTCCTTGCTTTTTTGCACTCCTCATCGAACCAAGCATTAACTGGAAAGCAATTTGTTTCAGGTTTCCTATTTTTTGCTCTTTTGCATTTTGTGAGTGCCCTTTGAATTAAATTAGTTAGTTTCTTATTATTGTGATAGACTCACAATATCATATAACCAAAGTACTATGGAAGACTTGTGTCAAGCACTCTAGAGATAAAAACTCAAACTTTTACACTGTGAAATGTTTGTGGATTCTTCGTGTCTTTCACTAGGCGGTAAATGTAAACAACATTTACTTAAGTAATTCTGGAGAAGATATGCAGCATGAATAAAACATGCATTCAACCATGAACTATGGATTTATACAAGGATGTTTCACCTTTTACAGAGCTTCCACTCTCAACACTTTCCAAAAACATAGAGCTTGAGCTCTTGAACTCTCCACAGAGTTTTTCCTTCTTTTTCTCCTTTCTCCACACACTTACACGCTTCTCTCTTTCTTCTCACTGTTTTTCATTTTTATTCTTCTACATATACAAAGACTAAAATTTTCTTCGCTTGGAAGCTATCAACTTACATTAAAGACTATATAATAACTATCTACCTATAAACTTATCTTCAGACATTTAATTCGACTGTTTTATATGTGAGAGATGTGAACTCTTCATTCTGTCAGTCTATCTGACAGAAGCTTAACTGATACAAACTCTGGCAGAGTCTACTCAGACCTGATATGGATTTGTGATTAATTAATATTTCCAACACTCCCCCTTAATTATGAGTAGATGGGGATCTTTAAACAAAATTTTACAAAATGTTTCAGAGTTGAAACTTGTTATGTTCATGACAGAATTCACTAAGTAGGACTTGTCATTCCTAAATAACTTTGCGGATACTGGAATGTATCCCTTGCCAATGGTTTTGTAAATATGTTTGCAAGATGATCTTCAAACCTGCAAAATTTTAAACAATTTTTTTATTGTTCACCGATTCTCTTATGAAATGATACCTTGTGTCGATGCGCTTGGTTCGCTTGTGAAACATGTGATTCTTTGACAATGCAATGGCTAAACTGTTGTCGCAGAAAATGGTTGTTGGTTCTTGTTAGTTCTGCGACAAGTCTTTTAAAATTATCTGCATCCAAACGTTGACATGCAGCGCTTGTAGCTGCAACATACTCTACTTTTGTTGAAGACAACGTTACAATGGGTTGTTTCTTTGAATCCCACGACACAACACCTATACGAAAATGAAATATGTACCCATATGTGTTTTTCATGCCATTTGTGTTGCATCCATTGTCGTTGTCAGTGTATCCACTGAGTTTAAAATTTTCTGAGGTTGAATACATTATGCCAAGATCCTTTGTGCCACTTACATACCTCGGAATTATTTTACATGCTTTCCAATGAGAGTCTTTTAGTGACTCCATGATTCTTGAGATCATACTTACTCCATACCTGATGTATGGTCTTGTCGCAGTTAAATGTATAAGGCTACCAACAAGCATTTTAAACAACGTAGGATCTACAATTGATCCACCATCATCCTTGCTCAATTTTAAACCTATTATTACTGGTGTTGGGGTTGTCTTTCAATTAGACATATTGAATCTTTTTAAAATTGTAGTTGCATACTTGGACTATGATATGAATATACCATTCTTAGATTGTTGGGCTTCAATGCCGACAAAAGACTTCATAAACCCTAAATCAGTCATTTCAAATTTACTTTCCATGACTGTTCTAAAATACTTTATGCCAAAATCACCAGTAAATATCAAATCATCTACATATCAACACACAATTAACATGTTACCTTTCTCATTAACTTTGGTGTACTATGTCGGTTCACTTTCACTTCTGTGAAATCCATTTTGGGTGAGGTAGGAATCAATCTGACTGTACCAAGCTCTAAGAGCTTGCTTCAAACCATAGAGTGTTTTTTTTCAGTCTGTACACTTTGTGCTCTTGAACTAGAACTTCGTAGCCTTGTGGTTATTCCACATATGCTTCCTCCTCCAGATAGCCATTCAAGAATGTCGATTGAACATCCATTCGATAAACATGCCATTTGTTTTGTGCAACAATGGCCAAAACCGTTCTGACTGTATCCATGTGTGTCACATACCCCAATTTTGCAAAATAATATTATCTTATTTTGATTGTATTCCAAGACATTATGTTAAATTTTATGCTAAGTTGTAATGATGACTCAGCAGAGTCAAGGATATTGAATGTAATTTTGAATATTTTAATTATAAATAAATAAAAGTGGAGACAACAGCTTGGGAGAGCTGTTAAAAAGAGTGTTATTGGTCAAGTTGGTGAGGAGACTGGGTGGAGAGCAAATAGACAAGTGGCAGCATCCTCAAACACTTCCAATGTTGCAGGTGGAAACCTCCCTACATTTGGGGTCATGATCCCCCAAGAAATTGGGATCAGAGCAGGTGGCTCAATTAATGACAACTAACCCAAAAAAGACCTAGGCAATCTTAATAAAAAATCCCATTGAAGAGAGCTGAGGCTGCTCATTCCAGGAGGAGAATCATTTAGGGGAATGTATTTTAAAGGATTTCATTGGGAAGGGAATTTGTGGAAGGTGTTTGAGGGGTAAACTACAGAAAGTGATCTAGTACAGCTATTCAGCTGAAGGATCTTGCTGTTGAGTGCAAAGTTAGTACTGAGTCATTGGACTAGTATTTTTTTGCTTGCTCCACCAGTTCTCAGCCAAGGAGACCAGGAACAGGCTCGGGGGTCCTGAGAAGACGTTGTTTGAGTGCTCTCCAGGAGTTTGTAGGGAGGAACGGCCTCCCAATGTTGTTGTCATCCAGCTTTAAACAGGTTCTACAGTATTTTATTTACTGTGTTAAAAGTTTATATCTGAGAATGAATGATTAATGAATGACTACATGTTTTGTAGTGAACTGATAGAGCTAGTAACCCTTTAGTTATTTGAATATTGAATCTGTAATTGATGAAAATAATCCTAACCTGTGTTTTTCCCCGTCTGGAATAAACCAGATTGTACTCTAGCACAGGCAATGTGTTTAAAATAGATGAAGATATCTAATCTGAAATGAGTAGATGTATTATGCATTTCATTATATCAGCGTAACTTATTTCTATATGAAGACTATTATCAGCAAAGAACAAAACATGTTCTTAGATGTTCTTGTTAACTAGATTATGTGGGTAAGTACATTAGAAAAAGAAATAGAAATAACTCAGTACATGTAGAAGGATCTTCTTTATAAATACTCTAATAGGAAATAGATTATGCTATACACAGTATCTTATTCTTTTTATCGAATTTAAATTATGCAGGATAGTAATCTATGCCATGTCACATGTTTATTTTCCTTGAATCATACTTATTAACCTGTTGCTTTTGTAGTAAAAGAAATAAAGCTAAACTACTTGTTTACTTTCAGTTCAAACAAAGGTATCAGATACCGTATCTAGTTTACTAGAATTCATAATAGTTTAAAAACTAACAGATACTACTAACTCAGGATAGTGATATGAAAAATAATTATGGTATTAAGATAGAAAATATAAATACTTAGTTTAATTAATTGTATTGTTAACTAACTAAGAGAATTAGTTACTATAAATCGAAGGGTTTTTGGGAAAGAATTATTCTTTTATTTAAAAAAAAATAGACTCATGACTAAATTAATGTTTACGAGTAATCCTACTAAAACCTTCGATAACAATTTAGAAAAAACATTAAGAACTTAATAAATTAACATTGCATATCTATGTAAGAATTGTACTGCAAATACTAACAGGTTTATCTTTCTGCAAAAGAGAACTATAGGGCCAAACCCTAGTTTAATAATACCCTTGTTCTAATAAAAACAACCAAGTCATAATCTAGTGGTTGGATTTTATGTACAAGCATAAGCAAGTAAACTGTCACAGATTAGTAACAGTCTTATTTAAATAAGTGTATGCACAAATACAAGCTTAAGTGTTTATATTATATACAGATAATAGTATTACATAAATAATATCGTTTATAATTTAATAATTCTTTTAACAAATTGAAGGAATCTTAAAGTAAAAACCAGAGTTTAATTCATCAAACCCTAACCTAAAAATCCTTGAGTACTGAAATGGTTTAAAATTCTATTAACAGTAATCTAATCTATTTATTAACAATACAGAAAATATCTTTTTACAAGTTAAATAGGGTTAAAACCCTAGCTCATAATTCTAAGCTGAAATTACTCAATTTTCTTTAAAATATACAAAACCATTATAGTAGTAACCCAAGATAAGCAGTAAACTTAGTTCTTTTTATATAACCATTACAAGAACAATTTAAATTCATTTACATAGAGATAAAATACAAAAACATAATGGAGAACAAATTTAACTTACAGACAGACTGTCTTAAGTTATTTATATTATATCCACGAGCCCAAGTATTCAAATCGCACTTGGAGTATGAACAATATAAACATAATATTACAAAACTGTAAGTTCAACCCTAATACGAGAGGAGAGCTTTACAAGACATAGCTTAAAGCCGAAGTCACCTTGCGAACAACAAGTGTTTTAAATCAAAATAAAATTTATAAAAACGAAGGACAGCAACCCAATACTGGGTGCAACATGGCTGAGACCTTCTCCAACCACAAGAGTCTGTACAAGCAGGGGAAACCATATTCGAAACCGGAGCTTACCGTGAACATTTCGTGGAGCCTTTTAAACAGCACAACGACCAACCTTGGAGACGATCCAACTTGCATTATAAAGAACCAAAGTTATGTTAAAAACCAGAAATCCTTATGCGGAATAAAACCATAAACAATAATAGCTCTTAATTTTATTTTACTCACCTTAACTGGAAGTGAAAACGATGGAGCCCCGGACAAACAGTAACACCACGACCAACGCTAGAAAGTGCCAAACCCTCATTCTCATCGAGGATGGAGACGACGGGACTCTGGTGTTTTTCACAACTATCAGCAGAGGTGGGGGTATGCCTAAGCAAAGGCTACGAAGAAGTCAATTATCATGGAGTCGGACTGTTACCATCATACAAGCAGGAAAACTAAAACCCTACGACAAAGGAGCTTTGCAATCACACACAATAAGCTCAAGCTTTCACCAATGACATACCACGACACAGGAGCAGGAAAAAGGAGTTTCAAGCGACCGTAAAGCCATATACAAGGAAGACAGTAAACTCTAAGCGAAGTAAAGAAATTACAAAGGAGGCGAGCATTAGAATCTAGCTCAAGGGAGTAAGCCACGATAAAAGCCAGTGTTGGAGCCTCTATAGCTATCTGCAACTCACGACCACCATGAGAGCTTGTAGAGCAGCCCACAGGGCCATCGCAAATGTCGAAAATCCAATGAGCCAAATATTAGGGTTGACAAATTTATATGCAACCAGTGCATGGCCAAGAAATCTCCACGTGGCCGCATCAATAAAATCATGCAGTGGGTCGACTTTCCATAGTCACCTGCATTCCATAACAATCATTTAATCACCCAATGATTTCATCAAATATCGTATGATCTCTATAGTTTGCATGGGTTTCAAATCATACAATAATCGTTTCAACGCTTGGTGCATAGCTCGTATTGGCGTGGGTTTACAACATTATGATAATTGTTTAACGTTACCATTTAGCTCATCACTGGCGTGGGGTGCAACATTATTATAATGTTGACTTACTACATAACATAATCCTTTAGCCTCGTAACCCAAAAGAAATACATTACATAATTTATCAAATACCAATGTTATGAGATATCACTAATAAAAGCTAGTGAGGAGTATGTTTCCTTTTACATAGTAATTTATACTAATGAGTATCGTGGGGAGACATTACAAAATTATATTAACATTATCGTTAGTTATATGCATAGTGTATATGGGAGTATTAACCCCTTTTGATTTAGTTACAAACCATCAAAGCTTATAGTAATATCATCATTGTGAAATAGGGTGTAATAACTAAGTTGTTACTTATAGTAATTTAGGATAATTTATAAAATCATTGACTTATAAACAGTCAAGTTAATGGTGTAAGAATAACTATCTTTTAGTTCCAGTTCTTTTCATGGTGATGTAAATAATTACACAGCTTTCAACTTGTGTAATTTTGCATAGTGTCGTTTGGGGTAGGATCGTAAGTATTATGCAAATGTAACACTAATAAAATCTTTTATGTCGATAAACAAATAGTGTATGCACATTTTGAACCTTAGAAACTAGCAAAGTTTTGATAGCAAACTATGTAATGGCAAAGTGAAATGTAAGAACATTTTTCCTATGAACTCTTTTACTTAATACAGATCTATGAGATCTTATCTTAGAAGTTGTGGCAGTTCTCATTACTTGGAGTATAGTTTTACAATCTTACCAAATTATTAAAGTTAACATAAGATGAAAAGATTGGCTCGATAAGAAAACACACCAACCCTGGAAGTTGTTCTGAGATAGAACCTAATACAAGAAATGTAATATAGAATTGCTAGGGTATGCATTTTTGAAAATAAAGAATATCAAGCAGATAAATAAATTGTTCAGAACCAAAGGAAGTAGTACTGTCGCTACATACTCTACAGGAAGAAATACAATCATCTTAACTTTGTTTACAATAGCAACAGAAGAAAACAAACTGTGTTACCTTATGGAAGTAGGTTGGATTACAGCAGCTTAGAATCTAAGCTTATTAATTGTAAATAGAAATATTACAGGATGCTTTATGAATTTAAAGATGATACTCGGTCATTTATACCTGTAAACCTGTAAGAACAAATGATCCATCTGCGTTAGCATAAATGCTAAGTAAGCCCTAGAATTCAAAGTCAGATTCCACCTACTATCATAAATAGAACTCATCAGTAAACCAAACATAGAATTAATGCGCAAGATAAATTTAAGATTGTGTTAATAAGAAAACTGTTGAGTTAACATAATTGAGTTTATGCAAATTAATCTATTAATTGTTTCTCCTTTTTCTAACCGTTAACTATTAATAAACTGCAGTCTCAGCATTTTATGTTATTTCAAAATTTTAAATTTATGTGAAAATTTGGGGTTTTGACAATGTGTGCGAGTGGTGCAAAAGTTTCATTGAAGTCTATGCCAGGATGCTATGTGAACCCTCTTGCGACCATTCTAGTCTTGTGTTTTTGCACATTCCCATCAGCATCTTGTTTGGTCTTGTAAATCCATTTGACACTGATTAGATCCTTATCTTTTGGTACATCTCCCAGCTCCCATGTTTGATTTTTCTCAATGCATTATATTTCTTCATCCATGGCTTGTGCCCATACTTCTTCTTTGACAGTTTCCTCAAATGTTATAGGATCATCTATTTTAGAAAATAATGCAAAGAAAGAGAATGAATTTGGTGTACCAACTTCATATATTTCACGTAGACTTCTTGTCATTACTTGATTTGTTGATGTTGACCTCGACGAACTGGTTGATGGAGTTTGTTGACCTCTTGGTGTGCTTGTTAGTGTAGCTTGAGCTACAACTTGTGTCGATGTTCCTTGTGTTGGGCCATGTCGCGATGTCATGGGAGTCGACAATGCTGCAACATTTTGACTTACATGTGGTGTTTGAACCACTTCCTCCATCATGTCATCATGCTCGATAGTCGACACAATCTTGACATTCTTTTCGATGGTTCCATCCCATGATTCATTCTTGACAAATTGAACATCGTGACTGATGATTACTTTCCTTGCAACAGGATCATACAACTTGTATTCTTTTGTGTCTTCAGAATAACCAACAAAATTACATTTATATTCCTTCTTGTCTAGTTTATTTATCATCTCATTTGGAACATGAGCATATGCGACACAACCAAAAACTTTTAAATGAGAAACATTGTGATTCATACATTTCCATGCTTCTTGAGGGACTATGTTCCTCATGCTCTTTGTCAGACACCGGTTCATAATATATACAACAATTGTGACTTCTTCAACCCAATAATCATTTGGAAAATCCTTGGCTGCCATCATGTTGTGAGCCATCTCCATAATGGTTCTGTTTTTTTCTTTCTTGGACATCATTCTGCTGGGGTGTATATCGCGCAATGAATTGCTTGTGTATGCCATGGGTCTTGCAAAAATTTAAGAAGTCGGTCGAGACATATTCACCATCTATGTCCATTCTTCATATTTTGATGTTGTAACCACTTTGGTTCTCCACTAGTGCTTTGAACTGTTGAAAACAACTAAATACATCAGATTTATGTTTTAGAAAATATACCCATGTTTTTCTTGAGTAGTAATCAATAAAAGTAAGAAAATAATTACAGCCACCCATGGATGATGTTTTCATTGGGCCACAAATATCAGAGTGCAAAATATCGAGTAGTGTGTGTGCTCTATATGAATTTTCGACCAAAAAAGCCTCTCTATGCTGCTTGCCAAAAATGCAGCCTTCACAAACTCTCTCTGGTTTTTCGATTAATGGATATCCTTTCACCATAATATTTGTGTGCAATATCTTCAGCCCACCAAAATTCAGATGTCCAAACCCGAAATGCCACAGCGAGGACTCATCCTAAGCTTATGTTTGAAATGATGCTTGAAAATCAGCGCTATCTTCTTCTTTCTTGTCACAATTCTTGTCTACTTCTTTGCTCTCTTCCTTAAATGCAGTTCTTGCATTTATCTTTCCTTTCATGTCTGGAATTATTCTCAAAGGAAACAAGTGATTGCTTGTCACTGGCACTTTTGTTATCAATTGGTTGCTTGGATGCATGTCTTTATTCACATAATGGTTGTCTTCCATGTAGAATATGTAACCTTTTTGTATTAGTTGTCCAATGCTCAACAAATTGTGTTCCAGACCTTCGACATGATAAACATCAGGCATGATCTTTCACTCCCCCTGTTTGGTTAGATTACCAATAGTACATTTTCCCAAAACAGTGACTTGGACATTATTTCCAAGTATGACATCGATTTGAACTAATTTATCTAGACTAGAAAACAAATTTAAATTACCAGTCATATGATTATTACAACCTGAATCTAAATACCATATGTCACATGGACTTTCTTAGACAACATTTCACTCAATCAGGGATGCACATACCAACAACATTGTGCTCGACGAAGTGCTATTGTTGCTCGACTGGTTTTGGCTTTGCCTTCCTTGGTCATATTGCTTCTTCCTACATTCATATGCATGATGACCACATTTCTTGCAATAATGACATTGAATTCTTTACTTATCAAACCTGTGACCACTTGGATGACTAGGGTTCTGATTCTATCCTCTACCAGCAACATTCGTAGGACTGTTGCTATGTCCTCCTCTAGAAAAAATTCTTCGTCTACCTCTAGAGTTATATCTCCCCTTCCCTCTTCCACGACTTATGGATGATAGTGCTGCAAATGCACCTTCCAATGATGTATTTGATCTACTGATTCTATGTTCATGATTGATGAGTGAGGCTTGTACCTCATCAATGGTAAGCTGCAACATGTCTTTGTTTTCTTCCAAGGTCATGACCAAGGATTCAAATTTTAGTGGAAGGCTTCTAAGAAATTTTTCAACAACCCTTATGTCTTCTATATTTTTTCCATAAGATTTCAGTTGATTTATCAAACCAACAACTCTAGTGTAGAATGAGTCTACTGACTCTGTGTCTTTCATTGACAAATATTCAAAATCTCTTCTAAGAATCTGCAACTTGGAAGTCTTTACCTTCTCCAAGACTTGATAGGACGTTTACAATGTATCCCATGCCTACTTAGCGGTATTTGTTGTTGCTACTCTTGGGAGTATGCTTTCATGCATGGCTTGGTGTATGTAGAACATAGTATTTTTGTCTTTCTTCCTCTGTTCCCTCAAGGCACCATTCTCAGCTTGTGTGAGATTACTATTTGCCGTTTGATCTGTTAGTTCTGTATAGCCATTTTGGACTATCTCTCATACATCTTGTCCTCTGAACAATGCCTTCATTGTTAGAGACCAATATTCATAATTATTTCTTGAAAAGGTTGGAGTTTGTAAACTTGACATATGTGCACCATAAGTGGAAGCCATTTTTAATTTTAATTTTCCTTATAAAAATGTTTTTTTTTCATTTTTAAGGCAAGGCTTCTTTCCTGAACTCGCTCTACAAAAAAAAGAAGCCTTGCTTTAAAAACTCCAACCTTCTCAGGAAATAATTAAGATATTTCTTTCTTTATAAAAATATCAATTAAGTATGTCATGGAGTGGCTTCTCAATGATTGGATAATTATATCATGCTATATACATCCTATACCTCTCACTACCCTCACTTCGGCATTCATTCCCATGTTATCTTGAATTTATAAGAGGTGTTACTTCCCCGGTTACATAAGAATCTATTGAGTGCTATGTCGTTGGCATTCTAAATCTTTTCCCACCATCATTGATTTGATTCCGATCTTGCCAATTGAGAGCTCCAATGTGCTAACAAGGTATCAAGGTATGTCGTGGAAATATTAGACAATAGATTTAAATATTTAATACAAAGCAGTTACACCTTTTCATTTTCAAAAGCTTCTAACTTATATTTAGTTTTCAAAAGTCAATATTGTCTACGAAATATATTAATGGTCTACTTCAAGCTCGAAGATGAATTAGGTATTGTCAAAATTGCTTGCAATGATGAGGTTAACTTTAAAAAGTAAAAAGTACATGTAAAATAAAATATAATTAGAAATATAATTTAATTTCACTACATTCTTCGTTCCTATGTTAAGAGATCTTTGAGGTAGTTGTTATTATTTGAGGTACTTGTTATTATTTAATATTCATATTTTTTAAAGTATAGTGTATGGTCTCTTTCTTTATATTTATAATTATATTTATCTATCATTATCATTAGAAGTGGTCATTATGCTATTTGATCAAACCCCTTGATATGTTCTAATTGTGTGAGTGATAATTGAGTTATATCTTTTGAATAAACTTAAAGGATTTATCTTCCATTGATAAGGTATTAACTTTTATTGATAAAGAAGTCATTTCCAAACCTTTTATATAATTCTCCATTTAATTTAAAGTTTGTATTACAAATTTCAAAAGTGCATAGATTATAAAGGTTATGTGTGAAACCAAAGTAGATGTTGGCCTGGTTTGGCATATTAAAATATATTATATTTCTACAACTTATACTCTATTTTGTAGCAAGAAGTAGAAATAACAAATTTCAAGGTAAAATCATGTTTAATAAGTTGGATTATGTTAAAAATATACACTACATATGAACATAGATAATTAAAGTATAGTGTATGATCTATTTCTTTATATTTATCTATCATTATCATTAGAAGTGGTCATTATGCTATTTGATCGAACCCCTTGATATGTTTTAATTGTGTGAGTGACAATTGAGTAGAGAGATTTGTCATATCTTTTGAATAATCTTAAAGGATTTATCTTCCATTGATAAGGTATCAACCTTTATTGATAAAGAAGTCATTTCCAAACCTTCTATATAATTCTCCATTTAATTTAAAGTTTGTATTACAAATTTCAAAAGTGCATAGATTATAAAGGTTATGTGTGAAACCAAAGTAGATGTTGGTCTGGTCTGGCATATTAAAATATTTATATTTATACAACTTATACTCTATTTTGTAGCAAGAAGTAGAAATAACAAATTTCAAGGTAAAATCATGTTTAATAAGTTGGATTATGTTAAAAATATACACTACATGTGAACATAAATAACTAAGGTAAAACCATGTTTAATAAGTTGGATTATGTTAAAAATATACACTACATGTGAACATAAATAATTGTGTCTAATGAGAAAATATAATTATAATTATAAATAATTATAATTATGTCTAATGATAAATATGATTATCATTGGTCACATTCTCCACTAGTGTTACTTTTGCTTAAATTATTTAATATGTTTTACATGTTTATTTTTGGGATAAATATGTACGAGGATTATTTTTGAGTAAACAAGTAAGAATGTGTTATTTGTGTTAAACATGATTATTGCATAAAGCAAATTTAAAACTAATAGAAGGGATAAATATAGTGATGAGAGAAAGTGTGCTACAACCACTTGATGCTCTATTAGGGAGTTAGTTTGAATGCAAATAAATAATGAAATTGTTATACCTATACAATTGATGCCATTTGTAATTTACCTATTGCTATCGAGTAATCATAACAAACTAGGTTGGTTGAAGTGAATGAAGAAGTGAATTGACTTGGTGTGAAAATTCATAGTTGGTAATAGAGGTAAGTAAGGTCAACAAACACGACTCTTAATATGAAAATATGTAAAAGTATTTGTCCTTTTATATTAATTACTTCAATCTAGTTACATATGGAGTAATTTAGTATTATTAGGAAATTTTTAGTAAAATGAATGACATGGTGTTGAGAAATAAGAATTTGAGTGGATATATGTAGGCATAAGAGTTGAATTGATATTTGTGTTGATTGGTAAATCACGAGCACCACATAAAAGTCAATCGTTTTATGTAAGAATTATAAGGAAACCACATTAGGTATCTTGATGATATCATGAGGTATTTCATGATGAACCTTTTATAGAGTCAAATTAGAATGGAAAATTTAACAATAGCATATCCATGTACTAAACGAGTGTACCATGATGTGATATCTAGTACTTATTGTTGATTATTAATACATACTAATGAATTTGGCCATGCTTGATTATAATATGAATTTTGATGATGATGTGTTGATTCAATATACGTGATATGTTGAAATGATTATTAACACACACAAAAAATGTGATGTTATGTTATGTTGAGGTGAGGTCTATGGTGGTATGTTATAATTGTGCATAGTTGTTTGAAGATATTTCAAGGTATGTTATTGATACATGGTAACATCATATAGTTGCATTTATAATGTTTTAATGATATGATTAGTGTGGTTCTTTTGATGAAGATTTTGTGATAAATATGTTGTCTTCTCATGTTCACATTAGGCAAGTAGCATGTGAATTATTTTCTATGAGGTGATAATACCACCTACTGAGATGTCCTTAAGAATACATATGGCTCATTACACTTATGTTAATATGTTGATTTCCTTTGATAATTTTTTGTAATTTCACAACAAGTTCTAACCACCTATGATTATTGATGTCGGTATTTATGATGGCATGACATAATAACATGCAGTTCTTTGTAAAAAGTTATATTATTATCAATGTGTAGGGATATCTGGTTTATCACAATGATAAGATAACATTGTGATTTTGTGACAACATGTGGTATTTCATGTCCTTATAATAGCATGCAGCTAGTTGCATATGAATATTCTCTAATTCATTAGGATTTGATGAGGTAAATGGCTATGAATGCATGTGTGGGATAACGGGTAGCCCAAGTGGGTCAAGGAGAGGCCCTTTTCATTATTACACTCCATTAATTAGTTAGGTATCTATTATTAAATAATAGATCTCCTGTAATGAGCTCCTTTTGACAAAGTCCAAGTGGACCTATAGTAATGATATAAAAATAATTTGAGCCTCATAATGCAAATCACTAGTATTCTACCTTCCATCCTGTGTTGAATTGTGTGATTGCGTAGTTTTGAGTTATTTTAGTTTTCTTGTTTAAGATGCGAGGCTCAAAGAACTCCTTTGAGCCTCATAGAACTCCTTTGAGCCTCACCTCCCCCTATGAAAAATCAAATGGTATCATAACAGTCTACTCCGTGACCTGGGATCCTTTTCTTTTTTTAATTGTTTCCCTTGCTCGTAGTTGTCTCACTTCTCACTTACCAAGATTATTTTGGACTACAACTCGCTACATTTTTCCTTAACCATAATTCTTTGTTGATATTCATCCTAGTGTCCAAGTTGTGTGGTCATCATCCAACGGATCTCTAGCCTCAACTCACTCTTCTTTTATCCCCCAAATGTTTTTGCCCTCTCTTGTAGTTGCCTTGTGCTTCACATCTTTTTATCACCCCCAGATCAAAGCCCCTCTATTTATTTATTTTGTTCCCCTAGCCTATTGCTCTATTTTTTTCCCATCCATACTCCTACTATGATTTGTACCTTTTTCAGCCGCAACACTATTTGTGTTCAATCTGACTCTACAGCTCTCATCTTTCAACTCTCCAAGACCTGAGGTCATTTTATTTTTATTTTATTTTTTTCATTCCTACAATTCCACTTGCCCAACCGATTTTGGGCTGCAAATCCCTACATTTTATTTTTCATTCTAACCCTACTCAATCGTCCAATCATACATCCCATCCCCCCTCTCCGTAGACATCTCCCGCAAAACCCTTCACATCAAAATCCCTAGCCCACACCATGGACCCTCTCTACACCCGATTTATCCCTCCATGCAGCTGTCCTATCTACAATTTTTTAGGGTTCGTCACTATCGGCTTTCCACAGTTAATTTTTTTCTCAAGTAGCAAGCATTTTTGTTATCTTTTCTATGCGTTCAATAGCAAGACACTCCAACAACTCATTCAACAACATTATGTACCATCATCCGCCTCACCATGTGTTTCTCTCTTGGATCGCTCTTATCAGCTCTAGCTCTCAACTTCCAAAATCTTGTACTTCTACATCAAATCACCTATCTTACCTCTCAACTGTTTAGTCGTCGCCTCAACCATCTTGTCTTCATCTTACCACCATGATGTTCCTATAGCCGTATTTTTCCCATTCTACTAACCCTAGCAACCTTGTGCTTCAGCTATTTTGCTTACTTCTAGATTTCATCCCCTCTATTTCTTTGTTTTTCTTTTATAGCCCCAAATCGAAACCCATTTCGATGCCTTCCGGTATATCTTATGATTTCATCAATTCACCTCTCTCATGCCCACGTTTCCCTCGCCCTTAACATTTTATGGCTTTTACCTTATTGATCACACTAAGGAGCTTTTGGAACACCAAAAGCAGAAATTACTCAGAAAAAAAAGTGAGGACACCATGGCTCCACTTGACCTGTCTCCACCATCCAACCTGCTTGGTTTAGAATCATTTTTCCCATCATCATGAAGACAAAAACAACCATTATGTTGTTAATGAACTTAATCATTTTATCATCCTTACACAAATATGTATTCAATGTCATAGCTAGCATTTAAACAAAATTGAATAGTAACAAAAGTAGACATAAAACTAAACATGCAGATGCCAAATAGAATGAAATCTTGTTTCCCTTTACAAAAGCAGTAAGGACTAATGGATCTCTTTCCATGCAATCCAAGATGTTTTCAGGCTCCAATCCCCCATGATGTTATTGTGGTGTATCATGTAACATGTGACTAGCATTGACGTGTACTAATTTGTTTCCAAGACTGCAATCTTTAACTGTCATAAGAGATAAGCCTTTACTTGCATTTACTAACATCTTCATATGCCCTGTAGCAACCATAGTCAAATAATTTTTCATCTTATGATCTCTTACAATGTATTTGATCTCATTCTTGAATAAATGATACATATTATGATCCCCAAAGAAGATGGCTTTCATATCAAACAAATATGGACTACCCAACACCATGCCACAAATATCAAGAGGTATCACATCTAGAACAATTTCATCAATGAAATGATAATTAATGGAAAACCTTACTCGACACTGCTTAGTGACTTGCAATTGTGCATTTTTACATACCCATCCAAGTGGATATTGTTTAAGATCAAATTAGTTTCCAATCCAAGCTTATTAACAAGGTTTTCTGATAGAAGATTTTCTTGTGAACCACTATCAATTAATGTATCAATATTTGTGTTCTTAGACATTACTCTTAGATGGAATAATTCATCCCTCTTATTTTCATCATGAGATTTGTTAGAAGAATAAGCACATGTATTAACATTAGATATTATACCTTTTATGCCAATAATTGATACCTTAGTTTCATGCTCAGATTCAGATCCAATATCATACTGAATAGTAGCAGTGGTCTTCTTCTTACCTTTTTTATGTTGAGCCCACTTCGGTTTCAGATCCGTATGTAGGTTCCATCAATGTTCTTCATCATTCCCATCTTTTTGGCAATGCGAACATGAAATCTCTGTATCCCCTTTCATCGTGGTAGTTGTAAGGCTTACTCTTCCTTTTTTCCTTGCCTTCTTTTGATTGGTTGGATTCAGCTAAATGTGTATAGCTTGCACACATACCTCATCAAAGTTAGTAGGATTAAACATAAGTATTGTATTACATAAATAACTATGTAATCCTCCAATAAACTTGAGCAGAGTTTCCTGCGTGTAAAGAGGTATACCCATAATCAAAGCTCTCTTTCTGAATTCCTGAGTGTATTCTTGTACATTCTAACCTTTACCTTTCCTTAAGTTTTTTCAATCCATCATATCTTGTTGTATGTAGCCTAATGGATAATAAAAAAAATTAACACAAATGTAAATTCATACTAGGAAGAAATGATTTTACCTTTTGTAAGGAGGTCTTCATGTGTCTTACTCTCCCACCAGATAAATGTGGTGCCTCCAAGATGAATAGTAGCCAACTGGATCTTTGCTTTATCATCTACAAGTTGTTGGGTCTTGCAATACACCTCAATTTTCCTGATCCAATCATCTAGCTTTTATGTGTTAAGTTCGCCATTATATTTAGGAAAATCAAACTTAATATCAAGTTTTAAATAAGGTAAATCAGACTTAGCATTCTCATGTTGTTTCTTTGGATTTGAAGAAGTAGTACTAGAGCTTTTAGAAGAAGAAGAAGAGAATGGAGAAAAAGACTCAAAAGGGTCTCCTCCTTTTAACAAAGCAGTATCCGCTGCTTTCTCCTTCTTCATTTTCTTCTTTTCCAACCTCTCTTGATATTCTGCAAACATTTTTCCTACTCTGTCTACCATATGATAGAAAGCCTTGTGGAAGACCTTCTCATCTTCTTCTCAATATTCTTCATCTGTCATTTTCTTTCTTTGATGTGCACATATAAACTTGAGATTAAATGCCTCAAGAACACCTTCACCTCGCTTAATCCTTGATCTTGTTAACATTCACAAACTCACATTGCAAGGGTTTAAATGATCTGATACCAAACTTGATCTAAAAATATTCAGGTTCTTTTTAACCATTAAAAATTGCATGTGAAATTTGTATGTTAAAAACTCATAAACAAGCTTTAAAACTAATATTTTAAATGCTTAAAACACACACATAAGAAAATAAAAAACAATTATGCAAACAAGAAGATTGAAGGCACCGGGTGATAAGGGATTTTGTCCCTCCTAGACTACATCTTCGAGTCCAGCTTCAATGAGGATCGATCTTATTAGTCTTTCGCAAATGAGCAAAACAACTTACAAAATCCTTCAAAGGAACTTTGACACTATGCCATACAAAAAAAACTTCACTAATTCCTCACATGCTTCTCCTCATGCCTCTAAAATTCCTTCCCAAGGAAAATTGCATGGCTTAAATAGCCCAAAAATCCATATCCCATTTCCAATGTGAATGGGATTTACAAATATCTAATCCCAAAGTTAATGGGTTGAAAATCTATTTAAAAATGGAGAAGATATGGGCAAATATCCATAGAATAATATAATTCTCTTTACAAATAAACCAAAATCTGAAATTAAAATAAAATTTGGTTAAAAAAACATATAATAATAAGGATATGGTTTAAATTTGGTCAAAGAAGAGTGTGCCCATTTTGGGGCTTAATCCACCAAATTACTAATTTAAAACACTTATGGGCCATATCCCAAAACAAGTGGCATGGTGGGCGTGTTGGTTAGAGTGGTTGGAAAAGGGGGAGGAGGTCACGGGTTCAAACCCGTAGAACTCTCCCTATAGTGTGAGTTTTGTTGGCATGTGGTTTTAATACATTGGCATATAATATGGTTTGTTGTTTTGTGGCTCCATCGTTGGCATATAATATGGACTACATTACGCATAACATAGCCCTCGACGCCGCCTGATCTGTCATGGAAGGAGATCTAGTCCCTTAGGTAGTTGATCTAGCAATTTTCTGGTAGTTTCCCTAGACTTCAGGAAGGGCACATTTTTTAGGGAGAGCACTCCATGGATTTGGGGAAGCAAAAACAAATGAGGGGCAGTGCTGGGAAGGACTAAGAGTGGCCAAAGGGTTAGGCTATCTCAGCGAGATCCCCAGAGGTCAAAGGTAGAGGCTCAATGAGTCCATTGAGGAGGACGTATTTCCTTCATTCCCGACTGCTAGCAAAACCCAGCAAAAAGGCACAGAACCCAGTGGGAGAACCCTCCTTCTTTCTTGGTGTATCTCGTAGAAAAAGGGAAGCCGCCTGGGATATTGAATAGCCAACGGGATAGGCTAACTCTCATAGGTTGGATCATTCAGAGAGGTGAAGCCAAGTTGCAGCCATGGATGGAGGCGCACTAGCTCTACTGGGCACAACCCAGGTTAAGAAAACTAGCAAAAATGAAAGAGTTGAGCAACTAGTAGACAACAAGAGAAAATGAGGCACATAGGTTTGCTACAGAAAAGAGATGCTTGTATTAGAGATCCATTCACATTTTATAATAAGGGACCTATTTATTTACATAATATGCACTCTAACACAATGAAATACAACTTAGGCTAAGCTAACATGTGCGCCCCGGGTTTATTTTCTCCTCGGTGGCCCAATTCCTCCCTGTTTAGATCTAGAAGCGTCCTGACTTCCATGAGAAGTTGAGGAAAGAGACAGTGCACCACTTCAATTGTCATCCACTTTGCTTGAGCTATAGTTTTTCCTTGGCGTGCCACAAGGTAGGAGGTGTAGGCCTGGTGCCTTGTAGAACGATTCATGGTGTCAAGTATTGTGTCTTTGGACAAGGGGAGTTGGAAGCCCGAGATATTTTCCACCGGGTGTGTAATTGTGATTGGTTCCTCCAAGAGGGGAGGCTCAAACAAATTTAGATGATTGACATTGATTACATTGTGTATTCTAAGCTAAGGGGGGTCCAATCGATATGCATTCTCCCCAATATTTTCTAGAATCGTATAAGGGCCATATCTGATTAGAAGAAGTTTATGATGATGGCATTTGAAGTGTTTCTTATCCAAATGTAACCGGACTTTATCTCCAAGCTGAAAGGACATAGAGGTCCTTCGTGTGTTGTGCCTTTGCTTTGCACGATCTTGAGCTGCTTTTAGTGTTGTTGTTACGGAAGTGTGTCGTTGTGCAAGTTGTTGAAAAAATGGGTGGGTTGAGTGTTGTTCTTGTTGCTGATGCACAGTATCTTGGGGATCCAAAGTGAGGGAAATCTTGGTTGGGGATGCTGGTTGGAAGCCCAAACATACTTCAAAAGGAGAGAACCTAGTAGAAGAGTGTGTGGCCTTGTTGTAGCTATGTTGCAGAATATGTAAGTAGTTGTCCCATTGTTTGTTGCGCCCAAAATAAATATGGAGAGCATGGACCAATACCTGGTTGACTACCTCTATTTCACCATTCGTTTGAGGATGGAAGGTGGTAGATACTTTAGTTGAAACCCAAGTAGCGCCCAGATTGTCTTCCAAAATTTCTTGAGGAAGCGTGAGTCTCTATCTGTAATGATGTTGCTTGGTAGGCCAAAATGTGGCCATACATGTTGGAAATACAACTTTGTTGTTTGTGTTGTTGTAGTAGTGTTTGTGAAAGGAATGAAAAGGGCCATTTTGCTAAAACGGCATACCACTACCCAAATTGCTTCATGTTTCTTTTGGGTGGTGGGTACTCCGGTTAAGAAATCCATAGAGATTGACTCACAGGGCCGAGAAGGGAGAGGTAGTGGCTAGTATAAGCCATGCTTTCTATTGGATGGATTTGATCGGAAACATAATGCACAAGCTCTGATGAATTTCTCAACTTGAGGTTGCATAGAAGGCCAATAGAAATGGCATTGTAAATGTTGGAGAGTCTTTGTGGTACCAAAGTGGCCACCATAGGCTGAAGCATGAGCTTCTTTAATTAGCAAAAGATGATCATCTGAGTGTGGAACACAAAGCAATTTTAATTTGTAGAGCCATCCCTCCCAAATGGTGTAGTCCAATAATGGAGTCAGATTGACAAAAGTGGGACTATGTAAGCAAACCCAAATCTCTTGAAAGCCCTGATCAGTGGCATATTGATATTTCCATGTATCATAATTAGCACAACGCACCTCTAAAATTAGGAGAAATGGAGTTGGTGGCCTGCTGAGTAAATCAGCCATTTTGTTAGAAGTTCCCTTCTTATATCGGATTACCAAATGAAATGGTTGAATATAGGATGTCCATTTAAGATACATTTGCTCCTGAATCTTAGACTGTGAATTAATGAAAATCAGTGGATGATGGTCTATATGTAGAATAGTTTTGTTTCCCATAAAATAATGGCACCATTACTTGAGAGCGTGTACCAAGCTGTAAAATTCTTTGTCATAAGTCCTATAATTTCTCTTAGCCTCTGAAAGAGTTTTTGAGTGATAAGCAATGGGGTTTCCTCCCTATTTAAGCACGACACCAATAGATACTTTGAGGCATTTGACTCAATATCAAATGGTTGAGAGAGGTTTGGAAAATGCAAAACAGGAGCTGAGCATAGTGCCTCCTTGAGATGAACAAAGTGGTTGGTAGCTTCATTAGTCCAAATGAAGGTGGAATGACTATTAGATAGTTGATGCAAAGGAGGAGCAATCTGAGAAAATTGAAGAATAAATTTATGATAAAAATTGATACCACCCAGGAAGATTTTTAGCTCAATGGTCGAAGAAGGTTATAGCCATTACTTTAAGGCTTGGAAGTGGTCTGGATTCGATTAAATACCTTATAAGTCTACCACGAAGTCAAGATAAGAAACTGAACTTTGACCAAAATAGGACATTTTATCCTTGACTTGTAACTTGTGTTCTCAGAATATTTAGAGAATTTGACAAAAATGTTACATGTTTATATCCCATGTCTTACTGAAGATGAGAATGTCATCTAAATAGATGACCACAATGCGACCTAAATGTTTTCTGAAAATATTTTCATTAGTTCCCAATTACTGAAGAATCTATTGAATGCTATGTCATTGGCATTCTAAATATTTTCCCACCATCATTGATCTTGCGAATTGAGAGCTCCAATGTGCTAACAAGATATGTCGTGGAAATATTAGACTATAGATTTAAATTATTTAATACAAAGCAGTTACACCTTTTCATTTTCAAAAGCTTCAAACTTATATTTAGTTTTCAAAATTCAATAGTGGCTAGGAAATATATTAATGGTCTACTTCAAGCTCAAAGATGAATTAGCTATTGTCAAAATTGCTTGCAATGATGAGGTTAACTTTAAAAAGTAAAAAGTACATGTAAAACAAGTGGAATAAGCAACAAAGTTGCTTAGTACCTGCCTCCTAAGAAGAGATTGAAAATATATAGCTATAGGATAATTTTGCTATAAAAATATATGATAAAACAAATATAATTACAATTTGAAAGAAATTAAAACAAAAAATGAATTAAAAAATGTCCATTTAAATGCGATATAGGTTATTGCAATGTAGCATAAAACAAGCATATTCAAGCTTCCTTACATACTTCTAGTAATATTCTTGACTTATGTTATAAAAATATGCAAGTTTCTTTATAGACTAGCATAAATAGGAAATGAAAAATAATAGCTTATAAGACTATAAATTAGTCTCATTGTTGTGAGAATAGTTTATTTTTATGAGACTTAAATTTTGTAATACATTTTTTAATTAAAAAACTTTATTGGAAAATGGTTTACCAAATGAGTTTTAAGATATAAAAAAATTAATTAGCAAAATTGTTTATTATGATTATTATAAATAAAAGTGATAAAGTATAAACATTTATGCATGACTTCAATTTAAAACATTTTTTTCTTCAACATAAAATCAATCTTTTTTCTTCAAAATAAAACCAACAACACATAATTAAATATAACAAGATTCCACTTCAATGCAACATATAAACTTTCTAAGCAAATTAATAATGGTTAAGCCTTTGTTGACATTCCAACAATGAAAGAATGATATTATAAATTCAAAAGTAACCAATAATAAAATTAAGCTTTTTATGGAAGATAATCTAGTGTAATTATTTTTAATAGAAAATCCATATTAATCAATAATAAAAAACAGCATTTTATTAAAAAATATGGTTCAATTATATATTCAATAATAATAAAAAGGAACTATATGGTAAATTAAAACATATATATAATTATTAATTCAATTTTTTATTAAATATAAAATGGCCTAATTATTCATAATTTAAAAAATGTAACACTAAAATTTTATTTAGCATTAACAATGATTTAGGTTTTTTTTTACATTGTAATACTAGAAGTGTGTAATAGTGTTGAAAAGCTTATTTAACATTAACAATGATTTAAGTTGTTTTTGACAGTATAATTGAAGTGTCATGTTGTAAATAAAAAAATCACCAACAATAAAAACCAAATCTTATAAAGAAGATAACATAATCCATTGCAGAGGAATTTCTGTCGCGCTAATTCTGCTCTGCTCATCGGTCGACGGTGATGCTTGGCTTTCCGTTCCTTTCCTTTGCATTGTACACAAAACTGTGATAAGATTTAGTTTCGTCGCAATGCGGACCTAACAACCACTACTTCCCAAGCATTGTGGACTTTGTGGTTACAGTAAGTTGATGTGCAATCTGTGTTTGTCCTGGCGTTCCTACGTCTTGTTCTTGTGCACAATTGTCCTCTGCCATTCATATCGAGGCCAGGCAAGTGGATTCAGCCGGAGTTTACGAGTTGGATCTTTGTCTTCTTTGGTGTTCTGTCAAATTGATATTTATTAATGTAGCCCTGAATATCTTGAATCTTGAATGCTGACCGTTTCTTTGCCCTCAAGACTGGCTATGTCTAGCCGCACGGAGCATTGGTGCCTCCAGGTTATATAGAGTGCGGAACAAGATCGAAACTCCTGGGTTATGGCTTTGGGGATTTTTTCGGTAAGAGCGGCTACAGGAATGAGCTGAGATTCGAATTTGGACTAGTTATGCTAAATTCCCATATGTCTACAGCTAAACCAGAGCCAAGCCAAAATATTCAATGCACAGTTAGAGAGTGATATAAACATGAAAGAAGAATTAAATAAAGCATGAATAGTGGACACTATCTTTTTCTCATTATATGAGAATTGGACGATTCAACGAGTCAACATTATGTTATCTTTTTTCATTATATGAGAATTGGACGATTCAACCAGTCAAAATTATGTTACCTTTTTTTTCATTATATGGGAACTGGACAATTCAACCCGTCAAAATTATATTGTATTATGAATTTTGATGCAATTTCTCAATATTCAAGAAAAATAGGAAAAATTATCCTTCAAACTTTTACCAAATTCACTTGACTTTTACCAAATTCACTCTTGCGATTACTTTAGTACAAAAATAACTTATTCCAAGTCAAATCTCACTCTTAAGTCTCATGATAGTTTTTGTTTGAAAACAACACTTAGTATAAGGGATGTCCAAGAAACATAATGGCATTGATCCCCACATGGACTGATATGCCTATATATTGTATTGATGCCATTAATGCTGTTAGATCAAAGTGGCTCAGAAATGAGGCCGAATCGAAACCAGACACAGTGGTTTTATCGTTTTGACATTAATGGCTTTATGTAAGAATCATATACAATATTCAAAATGCTTACTGGTATATTCCTTACGTATATATATATTTTAAAACAATCTATCAAACTGTGTGCAGAAATGGGAAATTGAAATGAACTCTGACTCATGGCAAACCCGTGACTTGCAGCTTTGATGGCTGACGACAACACATCACACCAAACGACAAGAGAATAGACAAGGAATCCACGAACTTACTTCGCTGTATAGAAATTCATCCGCCATTACCGCTTTCTGGTTTATAATCCTTCACTATCATGATCACAGATCGAATCCCATCCCATCCGGCCATGTGATTGTTAAGTACGTCAAACAAGTGATCTGAGTCTCATAACAAGACAGAGGACTTTCGGTGGGAGCATCTGAAGCGAAGGATTACAAAAGATAAGAATCGATAAGCAAAAATGAACGCCACCATGATCATCAAATTCATCCATCTGTTGCTTTCCTTCAATCCCTGCTCTGCCATGACACCATCCACATCCAGCATGCATTTACCCAAACGAAAACCAGGCATTTCTTCTCACTGCCCCCGGAGTATTCATTAATCAGAAGACTCTCCAGGGGATACTTGAAAAGCGAGAGATAATGCACGAACCTCCAGTACTTGGGAATCTGATTCTTCGACACAAAGAATCCCGAGAAAAGAAAAAAAGCGCCGAGACAACCCGTGATCAGAGTGGTACCCATTATGTAATTGGGCACCACTGCACTGAACAATGCCACCATTGAATTTGCACTGTAAACAGCCACCCAGATAACCAAAACAAAATACAGAAAAGCCAAAGGTCTGTTGTTTAAGCCTGCTAACCAGTAAACAGGAATAGAAAACACCAGAGCCACAATCAACATAAAGGGAAGAAACACAATAGCATTAGCTATGACATAAGATGAAACTCTGTAAGCTCCGCCATAGCTTTCCCTGCTCAGAATATTACGTTCCTGCACAAATACAGGCAGTCCTTCAGTACTAGCCGAAAGCAAAAAAGTAAGACTGAATGCAAAAAATCCCATGCGTTCTCCTGGCTCAGATCCCTTGTAAAATATCGACCCCAAACAGAGCTCTGCACCATGGTCTGAGCAGTTTTTACAGCAAAAAAACCAAAACAGCTGGCAAATGGATATAATTTTTATTTTTTTAATTTTATTATTATGACGTTATGTTGTCACATGTCAACTCAAATTCAGATACCAAATTCCAAAGCTTACATCATCTTCTATCCACCAATGAGCGGTTTACAAAATAGTTTTTTTAACAAAATTAAAAAAAAAAAATTACAAATCCCTAAGTTATACTTTACAAAACAGATCTTAATTTTTTAAACCTGCATCAAAATAGAGCAAATTCAACCAAACTTCAAAAGGCAATGGATTACAATATACCTGCCGAGGCAGGTATAATAAAATATAATTAAATTTCACTACATTCTTCGTTCCAAAGTTAAGAGATCTTTAAGGTAGTTGTTATTATTTAATATTCATATTTTTTTAAGTATAGTGTATGATCTTTTTCTCTATATTTATAATTATATTTATCTATCTTTTGGATTAGAAGTGGTTATTATGTTATTTAATCGAACCCCTTGATATGTTCTAATTATGTGAGTGACTCACAGTTTGAGTAGCAATTTTGTAGGTTGATTGCAAGATGTTTGGTTTCAACATGGTTTTTGTGGTCGTAAACAGATAGTTTTTGTCATATATTTTGGATAAAGAAGTCATTGCTAAACTTTCTATATAACTTTCCATTTAACTTAAAGTTTGTATTACAATTTCAAAAGTGCATAGATTATAAAGGTTATGTGGGAAACCAAAGTAAAGAAGGATATTGGTCTTGTTAGACATATTAAAATATATTATATTTATACAACTTATACTCCATTTTGCAGCAAGGAGTAGAAATAACAAATTTCAAAAACCATGTTTAACAAGTTGGATTTATGTTGAAATATACACTACATGTAAACATAAATAATGATGTCTAATGAGAAAATATAAGTTAGAAATATGATTATCATTAACATTCACCACTAGTGTTACTTTTGCTTAAATACTTTTATATGCTTTACATGTTTATTTTGGGCTAAATATGTACGAGGATTATTTTTTATTTTGGCAAGTAGGCATGCATTATTTGTGTTAAACATGATTATTGCATAAAGCAAATTTAAAACTAGTAGAAGGGACAAAATATAGTGATGAAAGACAAGCGTGCTACAACCACTTTATGCCCGATTAGGGAATTAGTTTGAATGCAAATAAATAATGAAATTGTTATGCATATACAATTGATGGCATTTGTAATTTACCTATTGCTATCCAGTAATCATAACAAACTAGGTTGGTTGAAGTGAATGAAGAAGTGAATCAACTTGGTGTGAAAATCCATAGTTTGTAATAGGGGTAAGTAAGGAAAGTAAGGTCAATAAACATGATTCTTATATGAAAATATGTAAAATTATTTGTCATTTTATATTAATTAAGTAATTTAGTATTATTAGGAAATTTCTAGTAAAATGAATGACATGGTGTTGAGAAACAAGAATTTGAGTGGATAAATGTAGACATAAGAGTTGAATCGATATTTGTGTTGATTGGTAAATCACAAGCACCACATAAAAGTCAATCGTTTTATGTAAGAATTATAAGGAAACAACATTAGGTATCTTAATGATATCATGAGGTATTTCATGATGAACCTTTTATAGAGTCAAATTAGAATGGAAAATTTAACAATAGCATATCCATGTACTAAACGAGTGTACCATGATGTGATATCTAGTACTTATTGTTGATTATTCATACATACTAATTAATTTGGTCATGGTTGATTATAATATGAATTTTGATGATGATGTGTTGATTCAATATAGGTGATATGTTGAAATGATTATTAACAAAAAAAAGTTGTGATGTTATGTTATGTTGAGGTGAGGTCTATGGTGGTATGTTATAATTGTGCATAGTTGTTTGAAGGTATTTCAGGGTATGTTATTGATACATGGTAACATCATATAGTTGCATTTATAATGTTTTAATGATATGATTAGTGTGGCTCTTTTGGTGAATATTTTTGTGATAAATATGTTGTCTTCTCATGTTCACATTGGGCAAGTAGCATGTGAATTATTTTCTATGAGGTGATAATACCACCTACTGAGATGTTCTTAAGAATACATATGGATCATTACACTTATGTTAATATGTTGATTTCCTTTGATAATTTTTCCTAATTTCACGACAGGTTCTAACCACCTATGATTATTTATGTCGGTATTTATGAGGCAGGACATAATAACATGCAGTTCTTTGTGAAAATTTATATTATTATCAACGTGCAAGGTTATCTGGTTTATCACAATGATAATATAACATGGTGATTTTGTGACAACATGTGGTATCTCATGATTCTTATAATAGCATGCAGTGAGTTGCATATAAATATTCTCTAATTCATTAGGATTTGATGAGGTAAATGGCTATGAATGCATGTGTGGGATAACGGGTAGCCCAAGTAGGTCAAGGATAGGCCCACCTTTTCATTATTACAGTCCACTAATTGGTTAGGTATCTATTATTAAATAATAGGGATCCTTTAATGATCTCCTTTTGACAAATTCCAAGTGGACCTATTGCAATGTTATAAATAGGCTTTGAGCCTCATAATGTAAATCACTAGTATTCTACCTTCCATCCTGTGTTGCATTGTGTGATTGCGTAGTTTTGAGTCATTTCAGTTTTCTTGTTTAAGATGTGAGGCTCAAAGAACTCCTTTGAGCCTCACCTCCCCCTATGACAAATTAAATAATATCAAAGCAGTCTACCCTGTGACTTGAGATCCTTTCCTTTTTTTTAATTTTTTTCCCTTGCTCGTCGTCGTCACACTTCTCACTTACCAAACCAATTTTGGACTACAACTCACTACATTTTTCTTTAACACTAATTATTTGTTGATATTCATCCTTGTGTCCAAGATGCGTGGTCATCATCCAATGGATCTCTAGCCTCAACCTTCTCTTCTTTTATCCACCAAATGTTTGCGCCATCTGTTGTAGTTTCCTTGTGCTTCACCACTTTTTCTCACCCCCAGATAACAGCCCCTCTATTTATTTATTTTTGTTCCCCTAGCCTCTTGCTCTATTTTTTTCCCATCCATACTCCTACCATGAGTTGTACCTTTTTCAACTGCAACATTGTTTTTGTTCAACCTGACTCTACGGCTCTCGTCTTCCAACTCTCCAAAACTTGAGGTCATTTTACTTTTTATTTTATTTTTTATATTCCTACAATTCCACTTACCCGACTGATTTTGGGCTAAAAATACCTACATTTTATTTTTCATTCTAACCCTACCCAATCGTCCAATCAAACTGCCCATTCCCCCTCTCCGTAGACCTCTCCCGCAAAATCCTTCAAATCAAAATCCATATCCCACACCATGGACCCTCTCTACACTTGATTTATCCCTCCATGCAGTTGCCATGTCTATAATTTTTTAGGGTTCGTCACTAACGGCTTTCCACGTTTAGTTTTCTTCTCAACTAGCAAGAATTTTTGTTATCTTTTGTACGCGTTCAATAGAAAGCCACTCCAACCTCTCATTCAACAACATTATGTACCATCATCCACCTCACCATGTGTTTCTCTCTTGGATCGCTCTTATCAGCTCTAGCTCTCAACTTCCAAAATCTTGTAGTTCTACATCAAATCACCTATCTTACCTCTCAATCGTTTAGTCGTCGCCTCAACCATCTTGTCTTCATCCTACCACCATGATGTTCCTATACCCGTCTTTTTTCCATTCTACTAACCCTAGACACCTTGTGCTTCGGCTCTTTTGCTTACTTCTAGATTGCATCCCCTCTATTTCTTTGTTTTTCTTTTACAACCCCAGATCAAAACCCATTTCAATGCCCTCTGATCTATCTTATGAGTTCATCAATTCACCTCTATCATTCCCACGTTGCCCTCGCCCCTAACATTTTATGGACTTTACCTTACTGATCACACTGCTCTTAATCTCCAGCACCTCCCATTGATGTTTCCCACACAACCCTACTACTATGCACTCTCTATATCTAGCACCACCCAATGTAGTTGCCCATAAAACCCAATAACCCACTTTATCTCTATCTCCATCGGCCCATTTCACCTACTATGCAGTAGCCTTATCCAAACAAACAACAAATACAGTTTCAAGATTAGTGCTCGCATCATCAAGCTCCAAATTAGATCCTTAGTCATTGTAATAGCCCGTCTCCACCTTTTCATATTTTCTCATGTTCCACCTTACATCCCTTATCCCAATCATCCACCTATCTACACGGATAACCGGTACCACTATCATTTTACAGCCACCCATTTATGGCTTGGGTCCAACACCCCCCATAGATCTCACATTACACTCACGTAGACAAAGAAATAAAGAGAACTACATTGTTGCCTAGTTTCCTTCCTAATTAGTTTTGGGTTTTACGTTGCATCTTGACGTCATCCCTCGTCTTCATTCTTCTTATTTTTATGCATTACCATCCTCACAATGTTTCCCTTCTCTACAAGTTTCCTAATGCCTAGGTAGTGGGGCACTATCAGTTTAGCTCCAGCTACTCATCTAGGAAGCATCCTTTTCCACTCAGGGTTCATCTTCACCAGTTCCATAGTACATGACTTCCAGCAATACACATTTGAAGATCCATAGTAGAAATTTCCATTTGCAACTTCACCAGCACATGCCTAGAAACTCCAGGCAATTTTTTGTTTTATTTCACCACAATTTTATTTCACTCAGCAACCCAACCACACATTCATGGGTCTCAATCAAATCCTACTTCTATTTTGATATAGGAAAGCACTTCACTTGCAGCATAAATCATCTTACTATAGAGGTCAGTTTCAGTTTTGCACATGGATTATCTTCATTTTACATTCACAGGGCAGAAAGGTGTCTCCACCCTCCCTATCTACATCGCATAACTCACTGAGGATCCATGTGTCTCCACCTTCTCAGTATCAACTACATTCACTGGTCATCTAAGTGTCTCCACCCTCCTAGTCTCATTAGCAATAATTCTTTGTGTGTCAACCGACTCTAATCCTTCTTAGTAGCAATGGCATTCTGCCATGATTTTGTAGTGTTTTCAAACTTCAATCGAGAGGAGGGAAGCAGTGACACTTTCCACTTCAACCGGGAGGATTGGGATGAATGAGGGATAATCCATCCCACTTCTTGTATCGGGCACATGTTCACATAAATTATCTAGTTTAGTTAGTTAGGTTTATTATTAAATAATAGAGCACACTTAATAGCTCTTTGTTACGGAGAGAAACTTCATATGGCTTGGGGTGTACCACAATAGACATGTAGACACGAGAAATAAATCGCTTCCAAATATGCAAGAGAAACCAAACATCTAACACTAAGGGACCTCGAATCATACCTTTTTTCAGACGGTTGAAGTAGATCCTCATTGAGCTTTTTCCAATCCCGCTTGCGCTAACAATTTGCTCTCAACAACAGCAAACAAGACAAGCATGCTATATAATATGGTGTTATACCTACTCTAGCATATATAATCAACAATGTATAAGAAATTAAACACATCCATGGATTCAATATTCATTAAAATGCACATTATTGGACAGGAAAATATATTTCTATTAATCAAATCAGAGATTACACAAGTGACAACCTTTGTCGGCACGTCTACGAACCGGAGAAACCGAGTCCTCCACCTGGGCCTCCACCACCTCAATCCTCCATCTCTTGATAGCAATATCACAAGCAAATCCAAGCTTGGGAAGAACAAAAAGTGCTCCAAAGGGACAAAGGGATGCAGACTCAAGTATATGCAAACTATGGCAACAATGGACTGTAGTTTCCTTGCTCTCCAATTCCTCTTCTTCAATGTATCCAAGGGGTTCCTTATATAGCACTCCAAAGGGGTAATGGAGGGTCAAATCTGAGCGACCTCAAGTAATATGGAAGTCCAAGAGTCAAGTGGTTCAAAATCATACGAAGGAAAACTCCAAAAGTAATTGGATTTATGCACACATCCCGATGTACGCGGGTTTGAGGAAAAGTTGCGTGTACACGCGAGTATGGGATTAAAAGTCGCGTACAACAATAAATAGGGTTTTTAAGGGATGAACTTGGAAACATCAAAGTATAATATCAATCCATGGGGTCTAAAGAGTCTATAGAGGAATAGGGAAGGCCATAAATATGTGATCAACCATGTGTGGTAAAATCGGCTATAACAGATGCCCCCTAATGTGTGAGGTCAGAGGGGTAACATGATGGCCAAATACATTATAAAATCCATCCCAGAAGTGGAGTGATGAAGAACCAAGTGGAAGAACCATCCATCCATCAATATAGTACAATAATCAATCTCTGCATGTGACTGCAAATACATATGGCAGCTGGATACATAAGGGTACAATGGCCATGAATAGGCATGATATACAAGATGTGACATGTGTGGTATTCGCCACATACAATATTTAATAGATCGGAATCTCCATGATGAAGATATACAATGGATCAAGATCTCCATAGAAGCTGCAAATATACAATGGATCCAGATCTCCATAATGGATGAAGATACCTGACATACACTGGAATCAAATCATGAGAGCCGAAATCTCATGAACACCAGCACGATCAAGGAGGTAGCATATGTGGAATTCCACCAAGCTGGAAGGTCTTCTACACAAATCACTACGAGTACATGTCCTACTATGTGAATAAAGGTGTCGAGGTCGAACATAGTAGTCCATCGTTTGATTACCGGTCATTGATGTATACCGTTAACAGACGCGAGATCACCCAGTATTCCCAAAACTGTTGATGGCGAGATAACCTACCACTGATGACTGTAAGTCTTAAGGCACTCAAATGACTCTAGACTCCTATCCTAGAATAAACGATCTGAAGTCGATGGGATGGAATCCATTGGAAGGAGGGCATTAAGGCATCCCCTATCAACCAACACAAGGTACTCAGCAACGTTGTATAATTTGGAAGAACTTGAACAATATGTGCATGAACCAGTAACACTACCAGGAATGGTCAACATGCAAAGTCAAGATAACTGAGGAATGGCTGACTCAGGATTCAACTTCCTTTGAACAAGAGAATAAAGGTGAATGGTGATTGAAGGTAGGAAACATGGACTTGATATGCAAACTAGGACATCTCTGTGAAATAGGAAGCATTAACAGAGGCTCCATAGGGACTGGAAGCTTAACCATCCAGTGGAGATAAATTCAGAGTAATGAGTACAGCTCCTAAATTCAAACTAATAACCCAACCAACGGATGTGATAAATAGTGCTCTGTTCGAAGGCGACATGACTTGACTGCTGCCAAAGATAACATATTTCCCTGTCCGGATTTTTGGTTTTTTTGGTTTTTTTGGAATTTTTCAGATATTTTGAAAAGCTTGAAAAAGAATAAAAGTGCTTTATAGTTAGAAATATAGGAGGAGACGAGTGACAGGGGGCAATAAAAATAGTTCCAAGTAGTGGAACATGCCTATGCTCAATGCAATGATATATGTGCAGGATAATGACACTCGGGGGAAGGTCTCCTCCCGGTAAAAGGGATAATCAGGCTGCAAAATATATGTAAAAAGGCTCTGCTTGGCTAGACATGAGACAAGCTTAGGCTATATGGATGATAATCAAAGTCAGGAAAGTCGGCATCAGGCTCAATAAGGCAAGCAAAACTCATGATAATGCAATCACAACTTGACATAACAAGGGAGTTCCAGGGGAATGGCCAGCATAAAGTTCAAGAGGAGTATGAGGCTCTTGCTCAAAGACATGGCGGTACTATACAAAGGACTCCCACACCCTAAAGGAGAAATGTCAGCATGGGCACCAAATGCAATACATGATCTAACTAGGGTACCCATGTATGGGAAAGCTCTACCATTCACGTAATGTCACTTCTAAAAGCAGCGTGAAGGTTCTGTGACAAGATGGAATGGGTTCATACCTAGGGTTAAGATGAAATGGTCATAAGGCTATGCAAAATGCAAGCAGATGTGAAATCCTAACCTATATGCCAGTTTAGACATAATACCTCAAATAGGCACGAACGAATCGAAGACTCAGAGAGAATGTACAAAAAAGGACTCTGCATGACAATAATATTAGTCCAAAACAGTTGGAAACAGTCAGTAAAGAGTCCAAACTATAAGACATAGGGAGGATTGATCATGACAACTGCATCCAAAAAAAACAGTGCAGTGAACGATGGGACATAATAAGGAAAGTAAGATGAAGACCCAACGTTCACGCATCCACTACCACCCCCGTGAGGGTGACCATTGGTGTAAAGGTCGAGTGAAGGGAGTAAAAATACTCCACAAATGGATTAGAGGATGGAATATGACCATTCCCAAATCGACGAGCACAGTAAGGGGCTATGATTCCACCAAGTCTGACACCAAAGTCCGTAATATGACCAAGGACGGGTGATAGGATACCAAGCATGCCAAAAACAAAAGGATCCAAACTCAAGAGAACATAAATATACTCAAGTAACCATGATCCCAAAATCCCACTAGTGCACAAGAGCACACTCCTAAGAGAATCTACGGCCAAAATACAAGCAAACCAAGGGGAGGATATGTGAGTTCCTGAATGCAGCAGGTATGTATCCCCTAGGAGAGGCTTGAAACTCCCATACACTACAAGCGGAGGTACGTAACCAATTATAGTGGCCCTCAGCTTCAACGCATATAGCAATTGTGTTGTCCGATCCTTACCTAGCCAAGACACCTACAGAATAACCTATGTAATTACCCCCTCGATAACCTAGGTAAGGAAACTAAGGTCACCCCAATATAATCAATGCTCAAGCGGACAGTCACAAGCGGGATCGACCGTATGGGAAGGGAAGCAAAGCCTGAAACTCAAAAGAGCCCCCAGATATGAATACAATCCTGGAAATATCTCTGGCACTCAAAAAAGTGACCAAGGGATATCCCAATCACAATTGCTCACGCTGCCTCGTGCTTAACTCCCATGTAAGAGGATCATCCTAAGAAACACTAATTATACCAAGGATTTCACACTCTCACCTGGGAAAACACCTAATTGTTTGTGTTTAGTAGTCTTGGATAACTGACTCGCAATGAACTATTCCAAGACTCTAAATCCTAATCTTGTTGGTGAACCCTATAAAAGAAAAATGTGTATTTCATTTTATTTAAGCGTTGATTTTAATTGGTTGTGATTACTCAAAGGGAAATGGACGTGCGACTAATGAAGTTATGACTCAGCAGTGAAGTAAATATGCACACCTAACAAACAATGCCAAGTGCAATATTTATAGAATGAAAAATAGGGAGAAACAAAGAGAAAGTCAATAAGATCAAGCACATTGTGCCCCCAACCCCAAACAAAAACAAGGAATGTCCCCAGCTGAGTCTCCAATTCTGTTACAGAGAGAAACTTCCTATGGCTTGGGGTGTACCACAACAGACAGCTAGATATGAGAAATTAATCCCTTCCCAATATGTAAGAGAAACCAAACATATAACACTAAGGGACCTCGAATCATACCTTATTCCGGACGGTTGAAGTAGATCCCCATCGATCTTTTTCCAATCCCGCTTGCGCTAACAATTTTCTCTCAACAACAAAAAACAAGACAAGCATGCTATATAATATGGTTTTAGATCTACTCTAGCATATATAATCAACAATGTATAAGCAATTGAACATATCCATGGATTCAATATTCATTCAAAAGCACATTATTGGACAGGAAAAGATATTTCTATTAATCAAATTAGAGATTACATAAGTGACAACCTCTATCGGCATGTCTACGAACCAAAGAAACTGAGTCCTCCACCACCTCAATCCTCCATCTCTCGATAGCAAGCTCACAAGTAAATGCAAGCTTGGGAAGAACACAAAGTGCTCCAAAGGGACAAAGGGATGCAGACTCAAGTATATGCAAACTGTGGCAACAATGGACTATAGTTTCCTTGCTCTTCAACTCCTCTTCTTCAATGTGTCCAAGGGGTTCCTTATATAGCACTCCAAAGGGGTAATGGAGGGTCAAATGCAAGCGATCTCAAGGCATATGGAAGGCCAAGAGTTAAGTGGTTCAGACTCATACGAAGGAAAACTCCAAAAGTATTTGGATTTATGCACACATCCCGATGTACGTGGGTTTGAGGTCAAAAGTCAAGTGTACACGCGAGTATGGGATTAAAAGTCGCGTACAGAAATAAACAAGGGTTTTTAGGGATGAACTTGGAAACATCAAAGTATAATATCAATCCATGGGGTCTAAAGAGTCTACATAGGGACAGGGAAGGCCATAAATATGTGATCAACCATGTGTGGTAAAATCAGCTATAACACTCTCTTTGACTTATCAAATGTGGACACAAATGTAATCCTATTGAAAAGATACCAATCCCATTCATAATACAAGTCAACCGAGATCGCACCATCTCTTGTATTTTTACCAAACTCACACGATCCAAGATGGTGTTACATTCACTCATCTCTCTCTCATGTTTCAATAGCTCAAGGAAATTTCGCACAAGTTCACTTAGGCCTCTCTCAGTTCGCATGCCTCTCAGTTCATATTGCATCTCCAATAGCTCCTGCATCACTGTTTGCAGAGATCCAATCTTCGCAACTTTTGTTGCTAAAGTATACACGAGGATTATCTTTTATACATATGCACATTTCAGCTAGATCTAGCATTTGGCTTCACTCCGCACCCAACCCAAACTATCTCATTTGAGTAGTGTCACGGGGTTCCCCAGCTACTTTATATACACATCTATCGATAACAAATTATAGGCACACTTTATGTAGTTTTTGTTGCATGGGTCTCCCCACCCAAACTACATCGGCTAAGCAGATGCATGGGGATCCCCAATTGCTTCAGCTATTATTCCCACAACAGCTAATCAAAGGCACACTTTATGAAATTATGGTTGCCTGTGTCTCCCCACTTAGACTACATCATCTAAGTAGCTACATGGGGATCCCCACTTGCTTCAGCTTCACCTCCTCTCTAAGATCAGTGTCTGGCCTAGCTCTGCACCCCGCCTACTCCAATAAATAGCAACTCACTCCTTTGTGTACTCAACTTCCAGTCAGCCCAATAAATTTATCTTCATCTTGCAACCAATTGCAACACCTCTTATCAAATCATTACTCAATCAAATCTTCAGACATCATTTCAGTTTAGCAATATTTTCAGTCTCGCTCTCAGTTCCTATGTTCTCACACTTAAACCAAGAGGAGGAAAGTAGGGACACTTTCCAGCATAAACCAAGATGAATTGGGCTAATGGGTAGACTAGGTGGGTCAAGGAGAGGCCCACCTTTTCATTATTACACTCCACTATTTAGTTAGGTATATATTATTAAATAATATAGCTCCTTTAATGAGCTCCTTTTGACAAAGTACAAGTGGACCTATTGTAATTTTATAAAAAAGTCTTTGAGCCTCATAATGTAGATCACTAGTATTCTACCTTCCATCTTGTGTTCCATTGTGTGATTGTGTAGTTTTTGAGTTATTTTAGTATTCTTGTTTGAGAGGTGAGGCTCAAAGAACTTCTTTGAGCCTCACCTCCCCCCTATGACAGATCAATGTGGTTATTGTCCTTATGATGACTTATGTTCTGGTAATGATGATGATGTTATCATAATGGCCATTTCCATTATAGCTCAGTAGAATCACTTAATATTCATAATGTTATTATAATGCTTATGGTATTTTGACCATGTTATTATGAAAATATTGTCATATTATGATATTCATGGAGATGATACTTCAAACAGGATATCTAGTTTTATGTTGATGATTATCATCGTATGATGGAAAAAGGTAACATGCAGTTGTTTACTATTCATGGTTTATTATGGATAGGGTGGTGTATGATAAAGTCAAATTCTCTTGATGAAATATGGTAGCATATATCCATCTTGATGATATATGACTAATGCATTGGTTGTATGTTATGAGATCGTGATTGGAAAGAAACCCACTCATGCACCTTGGGATGGTTAATTCAATAATTTCATGGGGACCCATAACCACGAATGAGAACATTCAGTAACATCTCATGGGTAGGGGACAACTCAACCAATAAACTTGTGCCATTAGTTCTTTGAACTTCCCATAATTATATAGGTCCATGGTGGGAGTTATATGGAGATGGGCTATCAATGCCTCAAGGTTGGATGTCATTAGGGAGTATAGAGAGGAAGTTTGGACATCCTTTCAAGTTTCTTGGTAGTAACTAGATGCTTGGCCTAACCCAAATGAAACATTTAAGGTTAACAAACTATAAGGGGAGGGTGGATAAGGCACTAGTAACTTCCCAATAACTTCTTATTCCTACTGTATGATCTGTGGATAGGTTACAATAGAGGGAAAAGAATAAAAAAATGCATGATAAGACTCAGGAACAACTCCAATACTAACATATGGCTCTGGCTGGGGATGAAGCTCTCCTTGTGAGACTTCAAGAATGTGTTGACCAAGTGCCTTTGATTGAAATCAAAATATGATAGAAGTATACCTTGTTAAAATCAAACTGAACACTCATAGTTGTACAAACCATTGGGTTGGAGTCATATTCAACAAAATCTAAAAATTTAATGGTATACACAATGAAATTTGGTCACCCATGACCTCACTATTTATAAAAATGTTTCATAAAACGCCCATTGGATGGGCCTGTAATTTCTTCACCCTCCAAGTTCTATAACACAAAAGTATTGTTTCCTGATTTTTTGCAATTTTGAAAGGTCTTAACCACAAATTGTCAAATTTTCTATGCTTACCTTTTTCATCTTTATGTGCATCTCATCTAAGTACCATATCACCCATCAAAAAGGTGTCTTCTTTAATTTTCCTATCAAATCTTTCTTTTACCTTCTTCTTGTATGCTTTTGTTTTCTTTACCAATGCTTCTCTTTCTTATTATAATTCAAATATCTGAAAAATCCTTCTTTGAATTTCATTTGGTTCCTCTTCAATGTCTTGCATAAAATTTATTACTGGAACACGTAATTGAACAGGAAACACAACATCAGTACCATACGCAATTTGAAAGGGAGATGTGCCAATGAACTTTTTTGTAGTTACTCGATCTGCCTAAAGAGCATATTTTAACATAGTGTCCCAAGCTCTTTTTTCTTAAATAACTATGTTTTAATACTGTTAATGATATTCTTATTCGTGGATTCAGCCAACCCATTACCTTGAGGGTAATAGGGTGCAAAATGTTTTAGTATGATGTCATTTCTTTCACATAAATATATCATAGCCTTAGACTTAAAGCTTGAGCATTACCAGTCACTAATTTCCTTGGACATCCAAATCTATGTAAAATATTTTCTTGAGGAAAATTGATAATGACTTTATGAATTTCCCTTCTTGTGGGAATTGTTTCTACCCACTTGGTAAATAAATCAATGGCTATTAAAATCTATTTATGTTGACCACTTGAGCGATGATTAATCTCACCTATAAAATATACACCCCGTTGTTGAAAAGGAGCATTAATTGCAATGGGTTTTAAAGGAAAAGACTGAACCTTTTGCTTACCGGCAAACTTTTGACACTGCATACACGCTTTTACCTGAGTATAAACATTTGTAAAAAAAGGTGGTATAGTAATAGTCTGCTCTTAAGATCTTGAATATTATTGCTTTCCAATATTTTTTACCTCCACACACACCTTCATGTAACTCTGTAATGACTTAATCAACTTCAAAACTATCCAAACATCTAAGCAGCATTCCACCAGGGTCTCTCCAACACAAAATTTGATCAATTAAAACATACTTCAAAGCCTTGAGTTTTAATGATCTACATTCATTTTTATTCAAACCCGAGGGACATTGTAAATGTAAAGTAAAATAAACTATGTCACCATACCATGGAGATTCAACATATCTGTCATAAATTTGTTGTTTGTTTTGTTTTGTTAGTAATTCTTCTTGATTTGACTTATTTGCTACCAAATGAAGACCTAAATCCCAACAATTTGAATCTGCAAGAAGTCTAGCTAAACCCTGTCCTTTCACCAATTTCGTATGTCTAATTTCAACATCATATTCCATGATCTTGGCTATCCATCACCCTATTTTCCCTTCACTATCAGGCTGCACCGAAATTTCTTTGACTGCTGCACTAGGAACTTAAGCTATGCTTTTGGAATGCAAAATGTAATCCTAAATAATTTCGAAGCTTTAACCAATGCGTAATCATGTTTTTCCATTGTACTCTACTTGAGCTCTGAGTATCTTAATGTTTTACTAAAGAATGAAACAAGTTTTTCTAGACCTTCAGAATTCTTTTGCAATAATACCGCAGCTAAGGTATCCTCTAATGCCAAAGAAAAAAATTAAGAATTCTTTAGTAAAATCTTGATGTATCAGCATTGGTGCTTCCATAAGAGCCTGCTGTATCTTCTCGAATGATAATCTAGCCGCAAATGACCATTTTACTTCTGTGTCTTTCTTGACCATGCATGTAATTTGTTTAAAAAATTTTGCAATATTAGGAATGAACCACCTTAAAAAAAATATTTTTCCAATAAAAGATTGAATCTCCTTCTTATTTCTGGGAATATTAATTTGCAATATGGATTTAACATGTTTAGGATCTATCTTAATCTCTTCAATCAAAAACTATATGTTCGAGGATCTTACCTTCTGTCATGGCAAAATGAGATTACTTTGCATTCAAAGATAGTCCAAATTTTATGCATTTACGAAAGGTTTCTCTCAGATGTTTTAGGTGTTCATCATCAGACTTGGAGAATAATGTTATAGCATCCATATAAATAACCACGAACTTCTCTTTTTCACCAATAAAACCTATATCCATATGTAACGAACGTAAAATAAATATAATAATTAAATAATTAATAATCATCATAATTAATTATACTTAACATGAAAGGACATAACCTTTCACTCAGAATCCCCAAGCCTTATTTAATAGGCGGTTCATCAACCATTGTAATCAATCTATTATCTTTTATCTATACAACCATTAATATACATTTTCCCTATGGCTTATCCGATATTCCAGATATTTTGGTAACTATTGTGTGAGCGAAATAAGTGTTCACTTCAAGTGGTATCAGAGCATCGTTTAGCTGATCTGGGCCTTTGGCCTTAATTCTCAGACCTTGTCTGATTTTTTGCTTGTAGCCTTATTTTAGGGTTTCCCTAAAATATTGGACATCGTCCAAAAGAAAAAGAAAAACGTTAAAAAAGAAAAAAGAAAAAAAAAGGCATAGAAAAGAAAAGAGAGAAAAAAAAAGTTAAAAAGACAAGATAAAAGAAAAAAAAGTAAAAAAAAAAA
>LPNX010085796.1:0-12383 GCA_001517045.1 Pseudotsuga menziesii
TCACATTAAATAGAGCATTGGAGTAATAATTCAATGTAGGCACATCACCACCCTAAAAATCAAGCAATTTTAGATCCGTCGCTTAAGCGACACTTAGGAAGATATCCGCCGCTTAAGCGACACTTAGGAGGATAGAAATTTTAGCGCCGTCGCTTAAGCGACACTTAGGAGCATTGTCATCGCTTAAGCGACACTTAGGAGGATAGAAATTTTAGCGCCGTCGCTTAAGCGACACTTAGGAGCATTGTCATCGCTTAAGCGACACTAATCCCCACCATTTCAAAAAAAAATTTAATCTTTTTGATTTTTGGCATGGTTAAAAGAAAAAAACCACGCGCCGTCGGAAAAAACCGTCGGATTTTGGATCAAAATCTAGTAGTGTAGGGTTACCAAAGATCAATTTTTCTAGGGGATTTTTCCAAGGTTGCATCCTTGAAAAACACCCAAAGCACAAGTATGAGAGAGCTAGTCATGAGAGAATATCTACACCCCTTGATTTAACCCACAATGAAATTGCTTGTACATTCCCTCATATGTCTATGATTCAAGCCAAATATTTCCTAACCTTCATTGATGACTTTTCCATGTACTATTGGGATTACTTCCTAAAACACAAGTCTGAAGTTTTTGACCTCTTCAAGGTCTTTCGAGCCTCGGTTGAGAACCAGTCTGGGAGGAAACTCAATATCCCCAGATATGATAATGGTGGTGAGTATGTCAAGTCTGATTTCATCATTATTGTGAATATGTGGGTATCCATATGCATCATTCTATTCCATACACACCTCAATAAAATGGTGTTGCCGAGAGGAAGAATAGATACCTCAAGGAGATGGCAACGTGTATGATGGAGTCTAAAAATTTGCAACCAATTTTTTGGGATGAAGAAATAAACTTTGCATCATATATCCAGAATAGGGTTCCTCACAAGAAAATTTATGGAATCACTCTTTTCGAAGCTTGGAGTGGGCACAAGCTAGATGTGACCCATTTCAGGATTTTTGGCTCAAAGGATTGGGCTAAAATTCCAACTGAAAGGAGGAAGGATTTGCAACCCCAAATCCAAGCGTTCCTATTTGTTGGGTATTTTGAAGATTCCAAAGGGTACAAGCTGATAAACTTGAGCATTAAAAAATATTTCATCAAAAGGAGTTTTCAGTTTGAAGAAGAACCTTTAGCAGCAGCAAAAATTGGAGAGTCCTCTTCATCACCACAACCACTGATTGTAAGTGAAGAGACTAATGAGTTTGCTGATTCTGATATGTCTAATAATGATAATTTAATTTCATATCCTAACATTCCTACAAGACAAAAATGGGAAGCAAGGACCATTCATGCAGCTAGGGAACTAGCTGGGAATCCTAGTGACACTAGGAGGACTAGATCTCAATTTGAGAGTGCACTTTTTGTGAAAGATCCATTCTTTGTTGAGAAGTTCTATTTGATGCTTGAATCAAAAACTTAGACATATGAAGAAGCATCATATTATCCAATATGTAAAACATCCATGAAGGATGAATACAACTCACTCTAGAAGAATGACACATGGGAACTAGTCAATCTCCCCCACAGGGAGAAAGCTATTTAAGTGTAAGTGGGTTTATAAAACCAAATTTGTTGATTATGGTTCACCTTTGAAATATAAGGAAAGATTGGTAGCTAAGGGCTACTCACAATTTCAAGGTATTGATTTCAATGATACCTTTGCACCAATGGCAAAGATGGACTCCATAAGCCTAGCTTTGGCCATTGCAGCTTCAAGGCAATGGGAGGTGCATCACATGGATGTGAAGTGTTCCTTTATACATGGAGATGTGAAAGAAGAGATTTATATGAATCAACCTGAATTTTTTTTGTCTAATCCATCTTTAGTGTGCATGTTAAAGAAATCATTGTATGGGCTAAAGCAAGCCCCAGGGCTTGGTATTCCAAGATTGATGGCTTTCTGCTGTCACAAAATTTTGTTCGATGCAAGTCTGAGCCAAATGTCTATTTACAGCTAATACATGGTTCTTTAATGATTTTTTTTATGTGGATAACCTATTGATAATATGAATTTTAGAGAAATATATTGCCTCCTTGAAGGATGCATTGAACCATGCCTTTTCCATGACAGATTTGGGATTGTTGAGTCAATTCTTGGGTCTCGAAATTTCTCAATCCTCACATGGAATCAAATTTCATCATTCCGAGTATGCTTCATATCTCACTAGAGAAAATTTCAACTCAAAATCGGCCTCCTAAGAAAAATTAATAAAATAATATTTATTAATTTTGGAGGAAGAAAAGAAAAAACTACTTTTTTGTTCATATTTTCGACATATCTCCTTGTGTTTTTACTCAAATTTCGATTGAGAGAGCTCATTGGATGAGAAATTAAATTCCGCATCCAACGAGTACCCACTCGGCATACTTTTTATGGGCCCCACTACCTAAAAAACAATAAATACCTAAAAAAACATGATGATGACATCATCATCACATTTTTTCAGGTATTTCTTGTTTTTGGGGTAGCAGGGTGCAGTCAAAAGTATGTCAAGTGGGTACTTGTTGGATGTGGAATTTAATTCCACATCCAACGAGATCTCCCGATCGAAATTTGAGTAAAAACACGATGAGATATGTTGAAAATACGAACAAAAAAATAGTTTTTTTGGTGATACCTATCCCCAAATTTATATTAAAAAATTCTTTAAGAGGTGCTCCCTTTTTTAATTTTAAAGCATTTTGATTGGCTAATACATGATGACATGGAATTTGTATTATTTTTGGAAGGCCCATTTTAAATTGAAATTTCCTCTAATGTCTTAACAAGTTTAGCATGAAGGATTACAATCCAAGTAAGACTCCATTCCTTTCTGGATTTAAGCTTGAAGAAGCAAGTTCTTCTTCGTTGGTAAATAATATAATGTATAGGAAGTTGATTAGGTTTTTTGTTTATCTGACTCATACTTAACCTAACATATATTATGCAATTAGTGTGGATTCTAGACACATGGATAATCCTCATTAAATCCATTGGAAAGTAGCTAAAATAATTCTTAACTTTGTTCAAGGAACAAGAACTCATGGGACTTTTTTATGTAGCAAAATCTGACTTAGAGCTAGTTGGATTTACTAACAGTGATTGGGCAGGTGATAACAAACATCAAACGTCTAATTCAGGATTTTTTTCATGCTTGTAGATGGACCAATCAACTGGTCAAGCAAGAAGTAGAATTCCATTGCACTCTCATCTACAGAGACGAAGTATAGAGGATTTGTGAATGCAACTACTCAATGTTTGTGGTTGCAAGGAATACTTGCAGAATGTGGGATTGAATCAGAGACTTCCAATGTCATCTATTGTGACAATCAAAGAACCATTTGAATCTCTATTGATCCAATTCAAATACAGTAAACCAAACACATTGATATCTATATGCACTACATTAAGGAGCTTGTGCATGATGTTACCATTGCTCTACTCTACTGTCCATCTTCAGAGCAAGTAGCATAAATCTTCACCAAGTTGTTTTCTGAGAATACCTTCAGTAATATCAAATCATTACTGTGGATTTCTGATCATGTGGTGAAGAATGACTGATAACAATATTTCCAATTTTTTTGTTTATGTCCATGTTTAAGGGAGGTTTTTCCCCTTGGGTATTTTCCTCTTTCCTTGGTTGTATGGACAAGCAGTATGTAAAGGGTGACTAAGCATTGTTGCTAGGACCTATAATATGATATATTTTCTTATATTTTACATAAATTCAAGCTTAAGGGGGAGTGTTAGAATAATCAAACCCATAGTTACACTTAGGAGACATTAATTTGTCAATTTTGTCCTATTCCTATATTCCTTACTATGTTAGTTGGCACCCACTTGCACCTAGAAGTCAACAAATGCTAAAATTGGATTAAGGAGAGCTTTAGAAAGATTCTGGAAAATATTTCAACAACTATGTAGTCGTTCCATAATAGAAAAAGCATAGTTCTACTTTTTCTGAAAGCAGCCTTTCTTTTTAGCAGTTTTAAGGAAAGGACAGTACTTCCAAGGAAAGGACAAGAACACAATACTTCCAAGGAAAGGAAAACGATAAGAAACTAGCACTGAAGCTGACAAACAAGTACGAGGTCAGGAAGGATTATATAGCCTATGTGATCAACACAATTAACGATTAAGGATTTAGAATCGCAACAAAATTGTTGACAATAAAAATTGTAAGGAAAAACTGACCCCAACAATGTACGTCATGGATCATCGCATCAGCAGAGCAATGCGCAACAGGGGTACAAATGAACTGGTCTGTTTTCCTGTTGAATGAGCGAATAGAAGATGCATTATTAGCATAATAGGTCGGTAAGTTGTTCACATACTCCTAGATATTAATACTTGTTGTGTTGGTTGGATGGATGGAACCAATGCACTACCAAGGAATGGAGGTTGACGATGTCAACATATGCCAAGGAGCGAGGTATAAAAAATTGTGGGTGCTCAACGACATAGAAAGGAAAACCACCAACAAAATTCAGTTCTTCCTTTACTTAGACGCACTATGAGAGGAAGTAGTCAAGGTGTCATGACTAAAAAAACAATCCGCAAAGAAGTACCAAAGGATTGCATGGTTGTCAATGGGACCTCATACCATACAAATTCAGGCGTGGGAATATCCGAAAAATAAATGGCTTACGACCCAATATAAGCTAACTGGTGAGGAGCTAGATTCCATCAGAGAGGAACGGCCTGTGGAATGGAAAGTTCTAGTAAGCGACGAACTACTGTCGAACCCAAGAGATGGAGCACCAACGAATATCCCAGAAGATTAATATAAGCACAAGGACTCAAATGATGAATAAAATTCACAAGACGAGGCATCATCAGCAACTCCAACAGAGTCAGAGTTAGACAAACAACAACAAGAAGCGTAGACGAAGCACCGGTTCAAACAAGTTGAGGGGAGCATAACCACTCGACGACGAGGTGAACAAAGTATAAGTTAGCAGCAATCACTACAGTGACCAATGAGAATTAGGAGAAGGTGACATAACATGCAACAAGATATTTCCATCAAGTTATGCAACTATTGCATACACTCATGAATGCATTACTTAAGACAAGGATACCATAAGAAGGAATGCTGGAAAGGACGGTCGAAGTAGACATCGACACAAAAGTGTGACTGGTGCAGATTCTTCCAGAAGTGATCACAACAGGAGATTAGGATGCAAATGCTACACTACAAGGGAACGACCTGATCAGTCTTGACCGAAAGTTGCTCCTGATGTCTATGCTTGCACAAATTCAAGTCGCAACAAGTGAGGAGATCAAGGATCGTGAAGAAACAACCCATGATCAGCTAGTATGCACCAGACAACAAGAACAAAGCACTAAAGATGATCTTCAGCAACTAAAATCAGAAAAGGAGGCCATAATAAATAAAAATACAAAGGAATTTGAAGACAGGAAAAGAATAGAGAGGGCGATCTCCTTGGCCTGTGAAGAGGTACCCGCGAGGTACTTGAATTTATCCTGGAAATGCTTGCGGAAGCAAAGGCATTGTGATTAGAAAAAGTCATTGCATATTTACGAAAGGAAAACGAGGAATTATAGGCTATAGAATTACTCAGCATGCTACCATAAAAACTAGGAGAAAGGAGAAGTTTGATAGAGGATGTTGCAACAAAGGTCGCAGAACTAGAGAAGGAGGCACATATGATTGCGAAGGAGATAATGCAGTTTATGGATAGCTTGGTACAAGATCAACAGTTGCACCAGCTGGACGTGCAACTTGGTGAGGCAGAAGCACAGTTGGAAGCATTGAGGTGATCACTTAAAATGATTCCCCCACTTGCACAAGTAACCAAGGTGTCATAACTAAAAGAGTTGTAACAAAGCATTAACAAGGAACGTACAAGGCACCAATGAAGAACGACACATTTGAATGAACTTTAGGGTACAAAAAGACAATTAGTGCTTAAGGCCATGGAAGAAATAACGAAGACCAAGATGGAGCTAAACAAAGTACAAAAGATGAGTGAGAAGCACCTAACAAAACAAGAATTGAAAGAGTGCACAGCACTAACGACAAAGGTCAAACAAGCTGTCGACCAAGTCAAAACAGAGTATGATGACTTCAAGGAAAATTTCAACGCACCAATTGCTTCCTCCTGAGATGGCTACATGACTAGACACACATTTGTGTTGGGGGCCTGTTGGCATGGGGTTGGAATGCACAAAGTGTTGTACTACCACCGACGGGAAGGGTGTCGTCAAGGACGAAATTCAACCGCAAAGGATAAAGAAACTAACAAATAAGGATATTTTGGTTGAATTAGTTAGCGATTGGTCAAGTGGACCATTTTATAACAACCAAGTGAGCATATAAGTAGCGTTATAATTGTAAATATTAATTCATGATGAATAGGATTATCTTGGGCAATTCATTTCTGGCACTGATTGTATGAAGATTCTTCCTTATGAATTGAATTTGAGAGATCGATGTTTTGGATGTTCTGGGTTGTAATGTCTTGTTCCTAAGGATTATTTTGTATCTTTTCAGCATGAATTCTACTTTTATAGAATATTTTATACATTGTTGGGTTAGCTCTATCAATCTGCGATGGATCAGACATGTTGATGAATATGATTTGATGAGTGATTATGCTACATATAGGTTTTCCCTTTAATGTTATGTGAATGATGTGAACTATCGCAGTACTTGTTACTTTAATGTATGTTGATATCTTTGTCAATCTGAATCTGGGTTAATGGAGATGTGAATCATAATGATAGTAGTCTTCATCAATATAAATCTGGGTTAATATGATTTCAAATCGTAATCTTAAGTAGATCTGGTTAATAGTGTGCTTGCATTGTATCTTACTGTGATTATGGATTCTAGGTGATGTTACAATTGGGTAGAAGATAGTGTGAAGTCCTCTTCATAGTGCAAAAACTTGGTTCATGTAGCCCTCCCTCGGATATCTCGAGTGAGACTTCTCCTGCTCTGTAGGCATTGTTGGAAAGGGTTAAACATTTATGGGCCTATGTTTAGGGAGTCTATGTCGATGGTTTTTGGTAGCGGTGCGAAGTGAATCCCTATCGACAGAACTGTGTCAACACACATAATGGGCAAGTTGGTGAAGCCTTGAATTTCTATCAGCAAAATGCCTACACAAAACACAATCTCTTGGTCTACAATGATTGTAGGATATGTGCAAAATGGGTATGTTGTGGAAAACTTGGATCTTTTTAAGCAAATGAAAGTGAAACCCTTTCATGACATGAAAAAAAACATCCAAAATATCTTCTGTTGCAAAGTCACATCCCTAAATGTTGAGATTCGTTAAGAACCAATTAGGGTTCAATGCACAATAAAAACTCATCCTAAAGGATTGGCAAGTGATGATTTTCGTTGTATTTTTACCATAAGTATATTTTTAATTATTTAAATTATATACCATTGTTCCAATATAGTTGATGAGATTCGTTGAAGCTCATGCAATTAGGGATGATTTCAATAATAATTATCCCATTTCCTACTCTTAAATGGGTGAATTGAAAAATCCAAATAGTTTTCGTTAGTATGCCATGATAAAAGGGCATGTCCCTCTTGAAGGGACATTTCTCCATATTTTAGTCTAGGAAAAAATAATTGTATTTTTTTGCATTGTTAGCTAAATTGAATCCTATATATGTAGTATGAATATGGGAGAGTCTCTTATATAATGCGGTATCAATGTTTGGAATTTGAAAAATGATCCATTCTTAAAAGAAAATCATGGTTTTAAAATGGTAATGAAACATATTCAAGGAATTGCGTGTTTCCTTTTAATATTATAAATATATATAATATTTTCCCATTGAATTCCTACAATGTAAAGACTGAAACAAATCATACTGGACTATTCAACCATCGAATTCTAACACTGTGATAGAGTTAAAAAATGAGTTAAAGAATGCTTACATTAGAATGACATTGAATTTTGGAATTGTTATGGAAATCATAAGGTCGTCCCATTGCATAAAAGAGGAAACATAATTTTGTTTATTTTCCTAAAAAAATCAATATTTTGTTTCAAATAATATCAATCACATGGTAGGAATACTAAGAATGGAAAAGAATGGAAATTGATGTTGAGTAATAATGCATTGCAATAATAATACATACCAAAATTTTTGGTGTCTTACTTTTACATTTTTATCATTAAAAGTTCTGTGTTTTTTCTAGCCATATCTTCTTCTTGGGAGAGCGTTCCAAATTCTAGCTTATTACAGATGGTTTTTTTCTTAACCTTGTCTTCCAAGCCCCAATCGTGTGGTAGCGTGGAAAGAGGTGGAATTGCTTCAAAAGTTTGAAAAGGTATTGACTCGCTGATAGATATTGTTGGTTGAGTACAAACCCAATGTCAATGTCTGGCCCAATTAGCTACATATATCTGGAGAAGGCCATAGCCTTTGTTGCTGCTCTCAATTTTTTTTAGAAGTGATGATGTGCACATTCCTTTTCCCACAACCATACATATTGACCCAATTAGCTACATATATATGGAGAAGGCCATAGCCTTTGTTGCTGCTCTCAATTTTTTTTAGAAGTGATGATGTGCACATTCCTTTTCCCACAACCATACATATTGAATGGAATCTCAAGTATTTCCAGAAAAGAAGCACATCCTCCTAAAGAATCCCCTTGTGTTATATGTAAAATTAGAGCTTGACATGATAATCAAGACCTGCAACACAAATGGTCTTCAACTTATGGATTGCACCATGTGGATGCACCATCCTAGGACTCATAAAATGAAACAACTTCTAAGAAATCAATACCTATATGGATACTTGATATCAATGAGTACTCAATCGAGGTTGATCGCGTATAAAACGGGGTTGAAATAATATGATGGATTTATCATCCTTTTTTTCTTTCATATTCATTATCATGGTATTTCACTATTGGTGGTTATATTGATGGGTTTTTAATGGTAACTAAAATATTTACAGAAAATATTAAATGGGTACTAGACTTGTCTCCAAGTTTTTTTATTTTCTTTGCATTGTTTATTTATAGGTCCACAACAATTTGTATAGTGATGCCGATGACTCTCTCACAAAAGACATAAGGCCGAATCCAAATATGGATGCATTAGGATCTTTGGGTGATGCTAGATGGTATTCCATTAGGGAAATAATGTGTGATAATGACTACTAAATGCCTGAGAGTCTAATGGAGAAAAATGTTATAACAAATGCACTTGTGTACATTTCTAGGTTTTTTTCCATTATGTTTAATAGAATTATCTTTTGTTGAGATTAAGATGAAATTAGGCCATGTTATAATATTAATCCAGCAAAATGTATTACATGCAAAAATAAAGGAATAGAGACTAACATGAGACTATTACTCATCTCGTTGTTTATGGTCTTAATATTATAACCAAATGACTAGACTACACACTGAACTCATGCAAACAAAGGCAAGACCAGAAATCCAGGAAAATAACTAACTGCGTACATACCTAAAATCACTGACGTTGAAAAAAGTTGAAGAAACCCCAATGAGCATAGAAACACTTATAGCGCATTGTAGCACACAATCTAGTTAATCTTATGCAAATAGTTACACAAATTTGAATGCAAATGGTGGTGAATAGTGAATGGTGAAGGGAAATGCAGTGAACCATGGAAAATGATAGTGAACCCTAAAAGATGTGCTAGGGGTGAAATATTACCTAAATATTGAGACTAACACTTAAGCACCCACATTTAAAAATACATTAACTAATTTCCCTTCTTCCCAAAAGCTTTACCCCATCCCTACAATAAGTCTTCAAATTTCCATCCAATAATATTACACTAAATAATATTTGGTGAAATAATTAATGAATATGTTGATAAGCTATGTTAAAATTTTTAGGACATGTGCATTAATAACAAAGTCAAAAACAAATTAATCAACCCAAAATAAATGAAAACTCGTGATTGTGGTATTTGGAAAACATTTCTTGTTTCAAAGTTATAATGAAATGCATTATAATTAAAAGGAAAATGAAAAACAAGTTATAATTTAAAAAAATTTATAAAACTTTTTCATTTAATATTTAAAGGTTAATTATATTTAGTTGTGTAATTATATATTTTTTATTTCTTAATTTAAATCTTTCACCAATTTTCCTACTTTTATATAAAAAATAATGTGAAAGAATATTGATGGTTTCAAATAAGAATTAATTTTAAATGGATAGAATTGCAAGTATCAAAATATTAACATGACCTATTACCTAATTCAATTAAAATAAGAATATTAAAAAATGCTAATGTATAAAAAAAAATACCAATTTTTTGAATTTAAAATTATAATTTTAACAAAAATCACATAAAACATTTAGATTACTAAAAATTTTAACTTTATTTTATAATGATTAAAAATGAAGAATTTCTATTTCAAATTGTAAAGCTAACCTTATTGTATAAAAATCTTCATTTTAATCACATCACTTCTTTTTCTTTTAACATAACAAAGTAATTAAAAAATGTAGAAGAAGAGCTTGGGAAAATTATAAATTGGCATATTTGACAAGGGCATGTATGCACCACCAACACGCACATGTTAAGTTTTCTCTTCAAATAGAACAAAGGAACACTGAAAGAATAGCAAGTACAACAGAACAAAATAGAACACAAAGATTTATCTTTGGAAACCCTCGTGGGGAAGAAAACCTGGCAAAAATTCCTCTATATAGACGTCACCTAAGTACAGTGTAAGATCCAAAGAACAAGACTAGACTGCTTCCTCTCCTTTAGATGCACTGTTTCTTCTCTCTATAGTGCAACTTCTTGAGTTTTGCGTGTGTCCGAATGAGTGAGTCACCTCCCCTATTTATACTAATCAATGGAGAAGCCTAATAACCCAACATGTCCAACTTCTCCTCCCAATCAGGGCTGACTTGCCTTGGGAGGCTCAAAAATACATTTTAATATAAATTTTGTGGGTACTACTAACCCAACTTAAAACAAAGGTTTTACCTCAAGACTTTACATGATCAATTACATCAATGGCATCCCTAATTGGAGGAACAACATTTCTAAAATATGTAATAACAATAATAATACAAAATATAATATCTTCTGCAGTTACATTTATTTAACAGCACGTGCCTCTGATAAACATTGTTTTATTGGTAGATAACGTTTGGCTCAATTATTTCTTAATAAATCCCTATTTATCCATTAGTTCTTAAATCCACTCCCCCTAAAGTCCTTTAAGAACTTAATTAAACCATAATCCCCAAGTGCATAGGTGCATACATGCTTACGGGTTTTGGGATTTAGGACTTATGGGTTAGGGGGTTTAGGTGTTTGGGGTTAACTAGAAATTAGGGGTTAGGGATTAAGGGATTAGAGGTGAAGGGTATTGTGACCTCTACTGAGTTTTTGTATTTACCTATACCGATTATCCCCACACATACATCAATTATACCCTCGAGGGTTTATCTGTGGTGGTTTGAGGTGTCAGGTTTGGACCTGGATTCCAAGAAGATTCCTTTAGTGGCTATGTCTTGGGTTTCCTCCCTTAAAGTCTATGTCGAGCCCCTGAGACCCATACTTAATGCTCAAAATGCATAAAGGAACCGCCATCATTTCTTAGAGGCCAAGGATTCTCTTGGAAAGTTATCATTCATGTTGCATCATCCATGGTCCTAGATACCTCCAAGTCGCATCATTGAAAAACTCCTAGTGGCACCAATATCTATGGTGGTTCAAGGCATCATATGATAGGACCTTGAGTCCTATAGTGGCCTTTATAAGAGAATAATGCTCAATATTCCTTCACCAACCATGGTTAACACTCTCACACCCATACCTAGTGCTCATGAAATTTTAATGGTACCCATATCCACCCTTAAAGGTTAAGGATACATTCAATATATGATGTGTGGTCATTCAAGGTGGAATTATTTTACCTAGATTCCTATAAGCTTATTTTAGGGCCTAAGGCCTAGGTTTCTACCCCATTCCATCTCTATGTTTCAATGGCCCAATCGTAGTACTAAAATCGTTGTAATGGATCCCATGTCCCCTCTAAGAGGCCATAGGTACCATATAAAGTTTGTGTTTGGTGTTATAAGTCCTTGACCATGTCCCTTGAGCCCTAGAAGCCACCTTTAGTGCATAAGGCCCAAGTCTCATCCACTAGACATGTCCAAGGAACCATAACCTATACCAAGTGCTCAAAACCTCCCTATGGTACCCATATCACAAGTTAGAGGTAGATGATACTCTTAAGAAATCATTGGCGGTGGTCTAAGGAATTACTCTTTGATTTGGATGCCTAAAAGTGTATTTTAAGTTACAATGGTTGGGTTTCCTCCCTTAACAATTTCCTTGGTGCCACAACCCATCC
>LPNX010085807.1:0-62499 GCA_001517045.1 Pseudotsuga menziesii
ATGGGTTTAGTGGGTACAACCAGATCCATATTGCTATCAAATATCAAGATAAGACCACCTTCACCTGCCCCTAGGGTGCTTTTGCATATAGGGTACTTCCCTTCGGTTTGTGAAACACACCTACCACATTTCAGAGAGTTGTGATTGGAATCTTTTTGAAGATGGTCAATGGCAATATGGATATTTTCATGGATGGATTTACCCCTTATGGTAGTGACTTTGAGGAGGCACTGAAAAACTTGTAGAAGGTATTAACACTCTGTGAGCAGACCCAACTATCTTTGAACATAAAAAGTTCCACATGATGATGATAAAGGGTGTGGTTTTAGGGAACTTCATCTCTGCTAATGGTATCCAGGTAGATCCATCCAAAATAGGGAAAATTGAAAAAATACCCACTCCTAGAACACTGAAATAGGTGCGTAGCTTCCTAGGGAATGCTGGTTATTAAATAAGATTTATAGAAAAAATTTCCAAACTTGCTTCTCCTTTATTTACGCTGTTGATGAAGGATGTACAATTCATTTGGAATGATGCATGCCAAACAACGTTCACTGAACTTAATAAAAGGTTTTCTACAACTCCTATCTTAAGGGGGCCCAATTGGGCCCTTCCTTTTCATATCTCTTTTGATGCGTCTGACACTACCATTGGAGTAGTGCTGGGAAAACATGATGGTCAAGATCCATACACAATTTACTATATCAATAAAAGCTTGGCCCCTGTTGAACTCACTTACACTGTTACATAAAAGGAATTTTTAGCCATTGTCTATTCCATCAATAAATTCAGATGCTACATCACTGGCTATCACACTTTTGTGCACACTGACCATTCATCCATCAAGTATTTAATGAATAAACCCATTAGAAATGCTAGGATAACTAGATGGCTGTTACTATTACAGGAGCTCGACATTACAATTATTGACAGACCTAGAAAAGAGAATGTTGTTGCTGATTTTTTATCTCATTTTACTAATAGTGATGATAGCATGTCAGTTGAAGATTCTTTTCCAAACGAACATTTGTTTGCAATATCAGCTCATTCTTGCTGGTACATAGATGTTTCTAACTATCTGGTTGCAGGTAAGCTTCTGGCACATCTTTCAAAGAGAGAGAAAAGGAAGATCATCCAAAAACGTGTCAGGTACTATTGGATAGATGGCCATATTTTCTACATAGGCCCTAATATTGAAATCAATATATTTGTCAGAGAGGGAGAAATTTTTATTATCTTGAAGGCTTGTCATGACGAGCCTTGTGGGGGACACTTTGCTAACAAATGTACAGGTCATAAGGTATTACGAATAGGATATTACTGGCCAATAGTTTTCAGAGATGCAAATAGGTATGCACATGCTTGTGATAGATGTCAGAGGATGGGCCAACCTAACAGACTGGACGTGATGCCCCTTCAACCATAGCTGGTGGTTGAACCCTTCAACATATGAGCCTTATATTTTGTTGGGCCCATCAACCCTCCCTCGAAGAAAAATGTTTACATATTAGTTTGCACCGATTACATGACAAAATGGGTGGACGATGTGTTTTTGGTGAAATCCAATGACCAGGTTGTGATATATTTCCTGTATGGAGAAATATTCACTTGGTTTGGAATACCCAAGGAGATAATCATTGGTGGAGGACCGTAGTTTGTGTCACATAAATTGGAAGCTCTTTTATAGAATCATCATATTCATCACATAATAACTTCACCTTATCACCCACAGGCTAATGTCCAGGTGGAAATTACCAACAAAGTAATTGAATCTATTCTCACAAAGACAGTCAAATGCCATCGCAGGGACTGGGCTGCCAGACTTCTAGAGGCACTTTGGGCCTATCGCACTACTTGGAGAAATACTATGGGATTTCCCCCCTATGGCTTGGTGTATGGTAAGAATGTTGTCTTTCCTATTGAATTCAAAATCAAAACCTTAAAGACAACTATGGAGGAAATTTTAGATTTAACAAAAGCTTAGAGGAATTTATTGAACCAATTAAATGAACTTGACGAAAAATGCACAGCTGCTATATATCATACATAATTGTTTCAACAACAATGATCTAAGTGGAATGATCATTTCATAAAGAAGAAATTCTTCTGCGAAGGAGGCTGGGCATTGCTATATGATTCTAGGTTCAATTTGGACTTCAAAGGTAAGATTCAAACAAGATGGTTGGATCCATATCAAATAGCCATGGTATTTGACAATGGCACAGTCCACTTGGCCACTATTGATAAAGATCATACACCATTATTTTCTAATGGGCACAAGCTACAACTGTATCATAATCCAATCTCAAGGGACACATTTATTTCATAGGTTGTAGCTGATCCAGGATACCAGCTAAAGCAAGGACATGAATTTTAGTCTGTCCCTGTCAATATTTAAAAGGACACCGTGATTTCCACACAAGAATTTGTATATAAATAAATTGATTTTTGGCTTTATTTTTATTATGTTTTCCTTTACGCTTAATTGGTTTTCTTTGAAGAATCTGTGCATGAACTTACTTAATGAGTAGCAGTCATGACGAGACCTAACGAATGTGAGCACCTTAATTCATGTTCCTATTCCAGATGAGCTCCTTGAATTGTTTTTTGAATAATAAATATTTTTCATAGATGAAACTCTATTCAATTTGGCCATTTTTCCCATTTCCCCAGCTGCAACTACGTTCAAATCTGCATATTTTTCTCGTTTTCACAGCTGTGAATCCATTTAAATATACCCATTTTTCTGTTTCTTGCAGCTGTGACTCTGTTAAAGTATTCCATTTTCCCATTTCTCACAGTTGCAACTCTGTTCAAATATGCCTATTTTTGTCATTTCAACAGCTGCGACTCCGTTCAAATCTGCCTAATTTTCCCATTTTCACAGCTGTGACTCCGTTCAAATATGTCCATTTTCCATTTCTCACAGCTATGACTCAATTAAAGTATGCCATTTTCCCATTTCTCATAGCTGCAACTCCGTTCAAATATGCCTATTTTTCCTATCTTTCACAGCTGTGACCCTGCCAAATCCTATAGATTTCCTTATCTTTTGCAAATTCGACTCTACTAAATTTTGCATATTTTCATATCTTTCACAATTGCGACCCCGCCAAATCCCGCATATTTCCCTATCTTTTGCACCAGTGACTTTGCTAAATTTTGTATATTTTCCTATCTTTCGTAGCTATGACCCCACCCAATCCTCCAGATTTCCCTATCTTTCATAGCTATGACTCCACTAAATTTAAGAGATTTTCCTATCTTCGCTGCTGCAACGTTGCTAAATTTTTCCTCTCTTTCTATTTTCACAGCTACAGTGGTGCTACATTTTCACTAATTTCCTTGTCTTCACAGCTGCAACTCCTCTAGTTATATCAGTAAGATAGCTATGACTCCTCCAGATTTGTCCATCAATGTTGTCGTCCATGACTTTGTCAGACTTCGACTCGCCGAACAGTTTCAATTATGTTTCCACCAAGGTTGAAAATACAGTTCTTGATTCACCGAGGGTAACATCATAACAAAACATGCACAATAATGTTTAATTTGATGGCTAAAATGACACACTGCATTATTATGGAAAGCCACGGTTCATCTCATAATTGCTAAGGTATGGGGTCCTATCATTTACATGATTAGGAATTAATTGGATTTGAAAAAATTGATCATGCTTTTCCTTTGTGTACCTGTCATTAGACCCATGCTCATTTAACTGTCAATCCACACGATCTATCTGGTACTTGAACTTACCATTTGATAGTCATATTTTTCCTAAATTGGGACCAAATCTTACAATTATTCCTTGCTTATGATTGCCTTAATTTTCCTAATTTATCCAACTCCAACCCCGACTGTTCATGCATGTTCCTATGTTGTAATTTCCATTTCTGGGTATGTAATTTGTTAAGTTGATACCAGGATTTAGATAGAGAAATGATATGGGTATCCCAGCCTAGCAAAAACCTACAAATATAGAGGCCCTATGAAGAAATGCAGAGGTTTTTTCCATTTTCGATGTATCAGGATGGACTGAGTTCTTTCAGCACTTAAATGGTTTTCATCGAGAAATGGCTCTGTAGTTTTCTCTAAATTTGACAGATACATATTCAGAAGTCAGAAGTCTACGTATAGATGCTCCTGAAGAGATTATGGCTGAGGTTATTGGTCTTCCTCACAAAGAAAGAATCTGGTTTGGAAGAAGAGCCCACAATGTGGTTGCCATGTGGGAGTTTGTTGTTGCCAGTGAAGAGGTCCACCAAGCAAAGTGAGGGATATCATTACAACCACTACCTCGCCCTTGGAATGAATTGTGGTTTTCTTGAAGAAGTACATTGTATGTGAAGGTATTTATCAAACTATGTATTTCTCTGAGTTCCCTCTACTATCTAATTTATGCCACAGGGATTTACTCAATATCCCATTTTATTTATTTAAATACCTACATCATATGGCGGGGTTTGTAAGATCGGCCCGATGCCCTTACTCTTCTCTCACCCATCATGGATTAATTAAATTGATTATAGTAAGGGCCTTAGTGTAGCAAAAATAGACCTGGGAACAGTTTACTGGTCAGCCTCAGATAATTTAGGCACCTATACCCTTGCATGGTGTCCTAATAGAAGAGGAAGAAGATGCACCTGCATAGTTGGGGGGAGTGGAAGTAGAGGAAGAGGACTGAATATATTCCAATTCATTTGGGGGGGTGAGATGAGACAATCTTAGAACAAAAACCAATTAATCAAGAGGAATAATAGGGAGAGGCTACAACAACATCAAACCTTATGGAGAGAACAGAGAACGTGGAAGCTCCAGTAGCAAAAGATAAAACTAGAGCAGCATTGAATGTTGTGACAGTAGAAGAAGAGGATGTAGGAGCTATTATGGTAGAAGGTGATCTAGAGATCCTCATCATTGAATCTTCTCCTGAATGGGGAGGAACCTTAATCGAGGAAGAAACTGAGATGGGAGAGGAAAGAGAGGCCACTGAGAAGGGAAATGTCCCTTCTACATCAACTACAGAATTAGAAACCCTTGTACCACAAAAGAAGAAAAGAAGATGAGGAGAAGAGGTTCATGCATAATGACCTCTGAAGAAAAGAAGAACCAGATCTATCACAACAATAAAACCAGCACAGGCAAGATGGGAGAATATCGAACCAAGTATTGAATTTCCCATCTTGAGACCCAAGACAAACATTTCTCCACAAGAACCTGTTGCAGAAGAACCTCAAATTGAGGGAATTTTATATGAAAATAGTTTGTTGAAGGAGGAAGTGCAAGCACTCCAAAAGGAATTAGAAACTTGGAAGGAGGCATGCAGGAAATAGGTGGAAAGGAGGCTACACACATTAGTAGAAGTTGCAGATCAGTTTGAAGGATCACTTCCTATAGAGGAAGGTGAAGTGAAAAAGATGGTTTTCCCCGAGTACAGGGAAATTTTTAATCAATCAAGATACACAGTCACAGTGCGTGCATTTTTGGCACAAAAACCCGTGCAGGAAGTTGAGAAAGAGAAAGAAAAATATATGGTGGAATTTAGGGGCGACGATGAACCAGAAGTGGAAATGGTCCCCAGCATTGAATTAAGGGAACAAGAGAAATTATAGTCTCAGCCACAGGGTGTTATTACACAAGAACCAACATCCTTAGAATGTTTTTTGGAGGTTTCTACTCAAATGGAAATAGGGGAGCCGAAGTTGAGACAATCCCTGATCTTAACTTAGGTGTTTTTACTATGACCCCAGAACAATCTCAAGACACAGAACTAGTGGAGGAAGAACCTTAGCAGAAGGAAAATGTTGAAGTTGACCAAGATGTTGTCACACAAGAACCAACATCCTCAGGGATTCTTGCTGAGACCCCCATTTAGTTTGGAACAGTTGACACTTAGGAGGACATAATCCCTTATTTGGAGCTAGGGGAAGATGAACAGATGTGGTCCCAGCCATCAAGGCACACTGAAGTATTCAGGGACTAGTCTCATCTTACAGGGGATGTGGAAGTGACTCAAGAATGACCTTAACATCCTGAAAAATTGGAAGGAAGGGAAGTTGCTACACAAGAACCAACACCCTTGCAGCTCCCTGTCGAAGATATAGCTGAGACTCAAGAAGATGTCAAGACTAAAAATCAGTCATATTTTGTCACACAAGAACCAACATATTCACAAAAGGATGCTGAAACTGACACAAATGGGTTTCAGGAGGAGGATGTTGTTACACAATAACCAACATCCCCATAATTGACTACAGAAATACCCATATAGGCAAAGGTGGTTGGAAGGGCAGTAGAAGAGGAAGCTGTCACACTTTCAATTCAAAATTATGAGGCTGAGACATCGAGTAATAAGGCATGGACTCAATTTTCCTAGAAATTTGTTGTTTTAGATTCTAACGATGAAAAGGATGTAGGAGATGGAAGGATGCAAGGAATGATAGAAGAACTCCAACTCTTGAAAATAGAAGTAAAGAAATGTAAGTGTCAGGTGGACATATATCGGGAAGGAATGATTCCCCTTGTTGAGCATAAAAATACTATCAGGGAAATGAGGGAAAGATTGGTAGAAGAGTTAGAATTCTAGAGGTTTTGTTGGGAAAAAGTACATAAAGAGTTGAAGGAATTGAAGAAATTCAAGTCCATGCATAATGAAAAGGATCAACTATACATTCTCTCCTAGGAATTGATAAGCTACAAAGTTCCATCTCCCTCTTATCCTATATTTTTGTATGAACAATTCACTTGATTTAAATTGAAGTCATCAAAGGAAGGGACACCTTATGAAGTGGCATCCTATGACCAATTTCTGGAGACCTTTATAAAAAGTAGTTTCACCGATCAGAACTTGTTGTGGGAACTTTAATTGCATTAAATGGCATGTCCCATATACTATTTTTCGAACCCTACTCCTTACTTAGGAGATGTCTAGCTCAGGGATTTTGCTTCTTTTGTCAACAATCATGTGCAGTGGGAGAGTTGCTTCTAGATAATTTCTTAGAATGAGTCTAACTCTAATCTCAAGAATTGGAGTGAACCTCAATATCCTCGTCTTCTTCTTTCTCTTTAGGACTCAACAACTGGTTGAAATTCAAGAGCAGGTCATCTCCACTTGTGTTAGCCAGATTTCTAGACATCAGCATTTAGCTTTGGAAGTTAGTAACCATAGATGGAAGGTTTCTCCTTCATCATTGAAGAAAAGGAACCCTTACTGCTTTAAGAACATTAAACAGACACTCCCTAGGTTCGAAGGATATGCTGACTATATCAATAAGTGTGAATTTAACTGGTTAGGACTTAAATTGAAGTTTCCACTTATTTGATGGCCAGCAAGGACGTATAGGGATGATTTTTCTTTAATAAAGGCAGAGGAAAAGTAGTGTTGGAAATATTGGGCTTCCCATAATAAATATCTAGATGGGAAGGAAACACCTGAACTCTCCTACGATTTTTCATCTCTCCATGAACAAGGTACAGTTCCAACATCATATTTAGATTGAGTGAAGATTGTTGCATGAGGACATGCAATAGGATAGTTGGGGGGAGATGTTGGGTCCTGAAATGCCTCTTTTTAACCACACCTATCATACCCTTTTTTCCCTGTCTTACTCCATTCTATGCACCAAAAATATTTTCTTTCCTCATATTGAGCCTTGAATCTTATAGGTATGATTAATTATTGTTTTGTCTTATTAATGGCTATGATTGTTATGTTTAGAACTCTTTCTCTTGAATTATGTTAATACATTGTGATTTCATAAAGATAGTTCAATCTTTGAGAAGTACAAGTGTAGTAGCCACGTCGCTTGAAGAGAAGATGAAATTTCATTTCCAGTTGTTACCTGCCAGTCGTAGCCCATATGTTGAGTGCAAACAAAGGTCATTATTCCATATTTAGATGCAACAGACTTAGCTGCAACAACGTTTCGGTGCTTAAGGATTTATCTGCAATAGAAAGGGTATTCATTTAATTGGTTATGTTATCACTAATGGATAATGCAACAACATTCCCTATTTTCATTCGATTCTACTCACAACTGTATAGATTGTTGTAACAAGGGAGCTTGAAGATCGTAGATCTTCATGGCTTCCCGATATTAGTGGGAAAAGATGTTAATGTAATTGTAACTTTGGATGTATTCACATTTATTTCTTATCTATTGTAACCTTATGTTTATTCTGGGATGTTCTTATGTCATTTCATGCCCCAATGTTCTAATTAGGAGAATCAATAATGTAAACAAGTCATGTCAAGTCATTATGGGTAACCCTCCTATTGTCTAAGGGTTAAAGTTCCCGCAGTTCTGGGGTACTAAGGTTATTAGACTCTCCTAGAGAGGTCGGCCCTAGTAGGGTATATAGTCATGTCAGGATTAGTATAAATAGAGATTTGTACTCTCTATTTAGCAGACTACTCATACACACTCAAGTGTAGCGCATAGTTGAGGAAGAGAAAGACACTGGGGCTAGAGGAAAGAGCTTCCTGCTGTTGGGAGATTGTCTTACTTTTTTTGGGTTTCACTTTGGTGCTGATTCTATCTCTAAGGAATTTCTGGGGTTTTTGCCATTTATTTTTTGTGGAAATTGAACCTAGGTGTTAGAACAATTACACTCACAAAAATTGCCAATTACACATGCAAATTACACCAAAGGAGACTGAATATGAAGCAGAACACTAATATGTATTGAATAAGTGTACAATAGCCAACCCTGTGAATTCATAGGCTGCCACAATAAATAATTACATGAGATATTCAAATGCATTGGGATTCCATTCGAACTGGTCAAAAGCAAGCTTACTAAATCTAATCAAATCCCCCATAGGTGCATAAAGCAGCTTCCAAATTTGTCTAGGAGCTCAAGAGTTGGAAAAATAAATTAGGCAAGCTAATAGGTGATGGAAGGACAACTCATTCATGCTTTTATTAGGAGAAAAGAGTGGAGGATGATGAGGACAAAAAACAAGTTGACTTCACCTAGTCAAACTTTCCCAATTGCCTTAAAACTTAGCAAAAACGGGAAATAAAGCAAAAAAAGTAGACATGCGCTAGGAAGGCCAAGAATAATGCAGAATTGATTCCAAGAGGATTCGCAAGTGCTCCATGACTCAGTTTTAGAAATTTTTACCACTATGGACATGTGGAGGACAGCTTGCATAAGGTGGAATATGGAAACTAGGCAAATAAGACAAAAAAGGATTAATTAATGTCTAAGGTAGCTAACTATGGGTTGATTATTATAAGAACCCCCCTTAAGCCTGAATTATGAGTAAAATATCAGAAAATTATAGGGCCTAGCAACAAGGCTTAGTCACCCTTTACATACTGCATGTCCATTTAACCAAGGAAAGAGGCAAAAACCCAGTGGGAAAAATCCTCCCTTAAACATGGACAGTAAAACAAAATTTGAAAATCTTGTCATCAGTCATGCTTCACAGCATGATCAGCAATCCCCAGCAGTGATTTGGGATTGATAAAAGACTTCTCACAAAAACTTTGGTGAAGATGTCTGCTACTTGTTCTGAAGATGAATAGAAGAGTAGGTGAATGGTGCCATCATGCACAAGCCGTTTGATGTAGTGCATATGGATCTCAATGTGTTTGGTTCTCTGTATCTAAAATGGATCAATGCAAATTCAAATGGTACTATGACTATCACAATAGATAGTAGTTGAGTATTTTGATTCGACGCCACACTCACCAAGTAACCCCTGCAACCATAAACATTGAGTTGTTGCATTTACAACTCCTCTGTGCTCTGCTTCTGTAGATGAGAATGCAATGGCACTCTATTTCTTGCATGAACAGCTCATTGGTCCTTCAGAAAGCATGAACACATATCTTGATGTTGAATTTTGATTTGTGTTTTCGACTGCCCAATCACTGTCAGTAAACCCAATCAAAGCAAGATCAGATTTAGCTTTGTAGAAGATCGAATGAGTCCTTGTTCCCTGAACAAAGTTAAGGATTCTTTTGGCTGATCTCCAATGGATCTCTAGAGTCTAATACATGTATCTTGAAGCCACACTTACTGCATAAGAAATATCAGGTTGATTATGTGTAAGGTACAGCAAACACCCAATCAGTTGCCTATACAGTCTATTATTTACCATATGAGAAGAATCTGCTTCTTCAAGCTTAACTCCTGAAAGGAAGGGAGTCTTGCTTGGATTGCAATATTTCATGTTGAACTTGTTCAGAAAATACAAAGCATACTTGGACTGATGTAATTTTATTCCATGTTTGGTTTTAGAAATCTCAAAACCAAAGAATTGGCTCAATAACCCCAAATCAGTCATAGAAAATGCATGGTTCATTGCATCCTTCAAGGAGGCAATTTCATCCTTTGAGCTTCCTATAATGAAAATGTCATATACATAAAAGACAATAATCATCAAGGAACCATGAATCAGATTCTAATAAACATTAGGATCAGACTTGCATTGAACAAAACTCAATGACAGCAAATAGCCATCAATCTTGGCATACCAAGCCCTGGGGGCTTGCTTAAGTCCATACAATGATTTCTTTAGCCTAAACAGAAGAGATGGATTAGTAGCAAATCCTTGAGGCTTCTACATGTAAATATATTCAGAATTATCTCCATTCAGGAAATCACACTTCACATCCATGTGATGTACCTCCCACTGCTTCGAAGCTGGAATGGCTAAGGCTAGCCTGATGGAGTCCATCTTTGCCATTGGTGCAAAGGTCTCATTGTAGTCTATGCCATTTACGTGTGAGTAGCCCTTGGATACAAATATTTCCTTATATTTAAAAGGTTAACCATCAGCAGCAAACTTGGTTTTGTAAACCCAGTTACATTGAACTAGCTTCCTCCTTGGGGGAAGATCAACCAGCTCCCAAGTGTTGTTCTTCTCGAGTGAGCTGAACTCTTATTTCATGGCTGTTTTCCATATTGGATCATGTGATACATATTCATATGTCTGTGGTTATGATTCAACCATCAGGTATCATTTCTCTACAAACAAATTGTCTTTCATACACAGAGCACTTTCAAACTGAGATCTAGTCCTCCTAGGATCACTACGATTTCCAGCTAGTTCTCCAGCTGCATGAATGGTCTTTGCTACCCATTTTGGTATTGTAGGACTGTTAGGATATGCAATTAAATCATCATTATCAGACATATCAGAATCAGAAAACTCAACTATCTCTTCACTTACATTCAATGGTTCTGGTGGTGAAGAGGATTCTCCAACTTCCACTATTGCTAAAAGCTCTTCTTGGAACTGAACACTCCTTTCAATGAAGGCTTTGTTTGTGCTCAAATTGATCATCTTGTACCATTTTGAATATTCATATCACCCAACAAATAGAAACTCTTGGCTTTGGGGATGGAAAGCCTTCCTCTTTTCTGTTGGAATTCTAGCCCAAGCCCTTGAGCCAAAAATCCTGAAATGGGTCACATCTGGCTTGTGCCCAATCCATGCTTCGAAAAGATTCATACCATAAAGATGTTTATGAGGCACCCTATTCTGGATATAGGCTGCATAGTATATAGCTTCAGCCCAAAACTTTGGTGGCAAAGTCTTATCCTCCATCATGCAGGTTGCCATCTCTTTTAGTGATATGTTCTTCCTCTCAGTAACACCATTTTGTTGTGGTGTGTAAGGGATAGAATGTTGCATCTGAATACCTACATTTGCACAATATTGAATGAAATCAGACTTGACATACTCACCACCATTGTTATATCTGAGGACCTTGAGTTTTCTCCTAGACTGGTTTTCAACCAAAGCCTTAAAGACATTGAAGAGGCCAAAAACTCCAGACTTGTGTTTCAGGAAGTAAACCTAGTAGTACCTGGAAAAGTCATCTATGAATGTTAATGCATATTTGGCCTGACTCATTGAAATATGAGGAAATGGGCCAGAAACATCACTATGGATCAACTCAAGAGGTGCAGAGGTTCTTTCATGACTAGCTTTCTCAAATTTATGCTCTGGGTGTTTTCCTAAGATGCAACCTTGATAGAATCCTTTGGAAAAATTAATATTTGGTAACCCTATGACCATTTATTTTTCACTAATATCAAAAAGACACTTATATTTAAGGTGGAAAAATATTTCATGCCAAATCTTGCTTGCCTCATTAGCATGAATCAGAAGAGTAGAGGGGTTTTAGTAGGGTAGGAAATGTGAGAACATGTATACCTTCGAAGTGTGATTTGCAACTCCTTTTGCAATGAGTTTACCACTTGAGATATCTATGATATCAACTTCATCAGGGGATAATATGACCCTATTTAGAGACCCTGTGTGGGTCATCTGATACACTGATAAGAGGTTAGAGGTAAGACCTGGAACATACAGTACATTGCTGAACTTACCATGGTCACGATCAATCCTCCCTTTGCCCAAACGTTCAGTGAGAGAGTCATCTCCCAGTACTATTAGTGGACCTTTTGACATGTCAATTGAGGTGAATGCCTCCTTGGTCGAAACCATATGTCTTGAAGCTCCAGAATCAATGATGAAACTAGGTGAGCTTGATGTGCTAGCAACCAATGCATGAACTCTCTCTCTGTCTTCTGAATTTGATCCTCCTTTCCTATTCTTTGAGCTATCAGGAAGGGATATGTCATTCTTCTCCAAGAGTTGGGTTAGAATGTTAATTTGCTTCTTCATGCAGGAGGTTTCAGGATGATTGCCCTTACTGCAGTATGCACACTTGCTCATTTCTCCTTTGTTCTTCTTCTTCCGAGGGTTCTTCTTGGAACCTTGGGGCTCCTCTGAAGACTTGTTCTTGTCTCTCTTTTGCTCAGGTGGCTTCTTAGGTTTTTTCTTGCCTTTTGAATCCACCTTCGAATCTCCAGCAACCAGAGCTTGGTATTTGGAAGGTTTAATGGTGCCCATCATCATCAATTTATCTTGTTCTTATGTGAAATATTCCATAAAATATGCAAGGCTAGGCATTTTCCAGGATTGAGTTGTCAACTTTGTGGCATGGAAGGTCGAGACAAACACTGAATAGTTAGGGCCAAGCTTTGAGAGTATGGCCAAAACCAGTTGCTCCTGCTTTTCAATTCCACACTGTTTTAGCTGCAAAACAAGGGCTTTGAATTTGGAAAAGTAGAGTTGCATGGATTCGAAGCTGTTGGGACTCAAGGAGATCAATTCATTTTGGATTTGGTGTCCCCTCATCTCATTTGTCTTACCAAAAATCTGAACAAGCTTCTCCCATACTTCATTTGGTGATGTTAATCCATCTAGATGGAAAAGGAGGTCTCTGGATATGCTCAGACACAGGAGGCCATAGGCCTCATCCCTCCTGTTGTGCCATTTAATTTTCTCTACAGTTTCATTGGGATTTGCTTCTATTTCCATAGTCACTCTGTAGAGGCCTTTCACTCTCAACAGTATCTCCATATTTTCTTTCCATTCAAAGAAGTTAAATGGAGTCAAGATGATCTTCTGAGATTGATCCATAGCTCAGAAATTTTCCCTTCAATCAACAGAATGCTCCTAGTCAATGATGTTGAACCTGTAATAACAAATTGGAAGGAGGGAAATCAATCTACAAAGGCTCTGATACCATGTGGAAATTGAACCCCAAGTGTTAGAACAATTACACTCACAAAAATTGCCAATTACACATGCAAATTACACACAAAGGAGACTGAATATGGGGCAGAACACTAATCTGTATTGAATAAATGTACAATAGACAACCCTGTGAAGTCATAGGATGCCACAATAAATAATTACATGAGAGATTTGAATGCATTGGGATGCCATTCAAATTGGTCAAAAGCAGGTTTACTAAATCTAAGAAAATCCCCCATAGGTGCATAAAGCAGCTTCTGAATCTATCTAGGAGCTCACGAATTGGAAAAATAAATTAGGAAATATAATAGGTGATGGAAGGAAAAATCATACATGCTTTTATTAGGAGAAAAGAGTGGAGGATGATGAGGACAAAAAACAAGTTTACTTCACCTAGTCAAACTTTCCCAATTGCCTTAAAACTCAGCAAAAGCAGGCAATAAAGTAGAAAAAGAAGACATGCACTAGGAAGGCCAGTAATAAAGTAGAATTTATTCCAAGAGGTTTCCCAAGTGCTCCATGACTCATTTTTAGCAATTTTGACCACTTTGGACATGTGGAGGACAACTTGCATAAGGTGGAATATGGAAACTAGGCAAATAAGACAAAAATGGATTAATTAATGTCTAACATAGCTAACTATGGGTTGATTATTCTAACATGGTTTCCCCGAGGAAAAATGCTGCATTCATTGTCTCTTGTGTTTGATTGATGTGCTTGTTGTTCTCTTCGTTAAAGATCCTAATGATATGCTAGCATAATGTTGTGAAAACTAACATGGTATCAGAGCTAACATGAGAAGAAGACACTGTGAAACTACTGGAACTAGGGATTCCTATTTCATGGATCTCTCTCCATATATTTTCAGTAAAATTAAGGTGGAATAACTCTCCTCCCTAGGACACATCTTTTTGTCGAAGCAAAATCCAATTCTGAGGTTTTTCAGTTTTGGGCCCGACGCTACTGCCGGAAATTAGCGTTTTTCACAGAAGAGGAATTTTTCAGTGAGCCCAGGCCTGGATTGATATCCTCCCTAAAATCAAAGTTAGGGATCAATTTCAAAGCATTTGGTTGGATAGAACTCTAGAAAAGAAAAACCCTAATATGCTCTTGAACTAGTACTATAGGATTTCAGCTTCAAATCCAGATCCGACATCTTGACTTGGTAAGATCTAAATATTTTGTATTTCCATTTGAGGTTCTCAGTTAATATTTCTCATCACACCAAGCTTGATGAAAAGCTTAATGGATATGATAACTTCCGAGCCTAGAAGCATAGGATCTCCCTTGTCCTGGAAGAAAATGAGTTATACTCCTATATACAGGAGGAGGTTCTAGTTCCAGAGGGAGATGAGGCCAAGGCCTTACATAAGAAGAAGTTGGTTATGGCAAAGAGGATCATTGCTGATTCTCAAGGATCACCTCATTCCACAGGTGTCCTCCCTCAAGACACCCAAATCCATTTTTGATGCCCTAACCAAATTGTTTGAAGGGAAGAACATCAATCAGAAGATGACTCTAAGGAACTAATTGAAGAATGTCAAGATCTAGAATGAGGACACCATCCAGTCATACTTCACAAGGGTCTCTTAGATCAAAGAACAACAAGAAGCTGTAGATGAATAAGTAGAGAATGTAGAAATTATGATGACAACATTGAATGGCCTCCCTAGGTCATGGGATTGTTTCATCCAAAGAATATGTGCTAGAAAGAAGTTGGTCAAGTTCAGCAGACTGTGGGAAGAATGTTCGCAAGAAGAAGCTCGAATAGCTGCTTGAGAAGAGAAGATGGGAAGTGAAGATCAAGCTCTCACAGTACACTCCAAGAAAGGAAGAAGGGAAAATGATCATCACCAAGGTAAGCATTCTCATTAGAAAAATAACTTTATGAGAAGGGATCCATCCAAAATCAGATGTTATACATGTGATGAAATAAGACACTTTGCAAAAAATTGTCCCAATAATAAGAATGGATCCAAGAAGAAGAAGAACTCTGAAAGAAGACATCATGCTCACACTGCTGAGGATGATGATCCTCCTAGGAAGAGAGTAAAACAAGAAAGTGAAGACTCTTCAAGTGAAGATGAATATGTTCTGATCTCCGCTCTCACAGGAACTATCACTCATGGAAGAAAAGATTGGCTTATTGATAGTGGGTCTTCCAAACACATGATAGGTTTCAAAGAATTCTTTGAGAAACTATCCGAACATAATTCACCTCATAAGGTGAAACTCGGGGATGACTACCAATATCCTATAAAAGGTAGTGGTGAATGATCCTACAAGCTAGGCTCTAGAAAGTCTATGAAAATGAAGGATGTTCTATTTGTACCAGGATTAAAGAAGAATCTTCTATCCATATCGGCACTGGATGCAAAAGGCATAAGTGTTGCATCCATAGATGGTCAAGTCATCATGTGGCCAAGAGGAAAGACTATTAATGATGCAATAGTGATTGGAGAACAAAAAGCACGTTTATACAAGCTGAAGGGCCATCCAAAACAAGCTATGGTCCATGACACAATACAACCAAATGAACTATGTCATAGAAGGATTGCACATGTGCATCACAGAGCACTACCACTTGCATGCAAAGTTGTTGAAGGTCTTTGAGAAATTCAAGCAAAACATGAAGGGGTCTGCAAAGGATGTGCAAAGGGGAAGAATACAAAGAAGACATTTCCAAGTAGCAAAAGCAAGGAAAAAGGAATCTTGGTAACCATCCACTCTAATGTATGCGGACCAATGTCATCAAGCTCACTAAGCGGGTATGTATATTATGTTTCTCTAATTGATGAATTTTCTAGGAAGACATGGATTTACTTCATGAAGAACAAAGATGAATTTTTCAGAAAATTAAAGGAATTCAAAGCCTTGATCAAAAACCATAGAGAAAAGAAGATCAAGACCTTTCGATCAGATAATGATGGATAATTCACATGAAATGAATTCAAAGAATTATGCAAAGAATCAACGATTAAGAGGAGGTTGTCCACTCCTTACCATTTGCAACAGAATGGGGTTGCAGAAAGGAATAATAGAACCATCATGGAAGCTGGAAGAGCAATGCTTCATGATCAGGATATTCCTATGCACCTATGGGCAGAAGCAGCCAAAACAATGGTGTATGTATAGAACCGTACTCCACACAGAGTACTCAAGAACAAGACTCCTGAAGAAGTCTTCTCCAGTAAGAAACCAGAAGTCAACCATCTCAAAATATTCGGTTGTCCAATATACATACACATTCCAAAAGAGAAGAGAACAAAACTAGATCCTTCAGGAAAGAAGGGAATATTTGTGGGATACTTCAAAAATCTAGAAGGCTTACAGAATACACTTCCCAGGATACAAGAAGATCAACATCAGTAGGGATGCAACATTTGATGAAGACACAGCTTACAACAAATCCAGAAAGAGACATGCTGAAGAACCCGAAGAATCCGAAGCTCCCATAATTCATTATACAACCATGAATGAAGAAATTCAAGAAGAAGATCGAGAATTTGAAGAACCACAAAGACCTGTAGATCCACCTCAGGAAAATAATCCTCGTAAGAGGAAACCTACTTGGGTACGTGAAATTATCCAAGGTGCAAAAATATATGGGGCTATAGAAGAGAATCACAGAGAAAGAATGAGAGCTAGATCTTGCTCCGGATATGTATCCATACTATGTGACTTTATCGAAGAAGAACCTTCCAGCTATGAAGAACCAGTAGAATGGAAAGAATGGAAGGATGTGATGATCGAAGAATATCAATCAATCATGAAGAACGATGTTTGGGATGTTGTCCCAAGACCAAAAGGGAAGTCAGTTGTAACTTCCAAATGGATCTACAAGATCAAGCGTACTACAGATGGTAGCATAGAGAAATATAAGGAAATATTTGTGGCTCGAGGCTTCTCACAGAAGAAAGGAATAGATTACGAAGAAACCTTTGCTCTTGTAGCCAGATACACTTCCATAAAATCAGTACTTGCTTTGGCTACAATAATGAAATGGAAGATACACCAAATGGATGTCAAGACTGCTTTCTTGAATGGTGTAGTAGAAGAAGAAGTGTATGTAGAACAACCACATGGGTTTGAGACACATGACAGGGAGTCTCATGTGTGCAAATTGAAGAAAGACCTGTACAGTTTGAAATAGGCACCTAGGAGATGGTACGACAAAATTGAAAGCTTTCTATCCAGCTTGGGCTTTACGAAGAGTAAAGTAGATTCCAACCTTTACTACAAGGTTGAAGATGGAAACCTCGTGATTCTTCTACTGTATGTAGATGATCTATTTGTGACAGGTATGGATGGGTTGATTGCTGATATGAAGAGAAATCTTGTTGTTGAGTTTGAAATGAAGGACTTGGGTATGATGCACTACTTTCTACGTATGGAGGTGTGGCAGAGTGCAGATGGAATCTTCCTTGGAAAAGGGAAGTATGCAGTAGAGATCCGAAAGAGGTTTGGGAAGATGGAATGCAAGGCTATGGCCACACCTATGGCATCGAACCTGAAGCTATTGAGTGATGCTTCATCCGAGTTGATTGATGCCACAATGTATGGTCAGATGATTGGGTCCTTGATGTACCTGACAAACATGAGACCAGACATTTTCTTTGCTATGAACACCTTGGGCCATTTATTGATAGATCTGAGAAATGTTCACTTGATTGCTGCAAAGCATATTCTAAGGTACCTGAGGGGTACAATTTATTATGGGCTCAAGTACGAGGTGAATCAAAATATTAACCTGGAGGATTATGTTGATTTAGATTGGGCAGGAAGTGCCATCAATAGGAAGAGAAATTCAGGGTGTTGCTTCAGTATGGGATCAGGTGTGATCTCTTGGTTTAGCAGGAAGCAATCCTATGTGGCACTCAGTAAAGCTGAAGCAGAGTATGTCTTAGCTTGTTCAGCTAGTTGTGAGGCAGTATAGGTGTGGAAGTTATTGTCTGATTTATTTGATCTCCAGATGGATGCTACTTGTATAATTTGTGAAAACCAGATTTGCGTGAAGTTGTTAGAGAATCTAGTGTTCCATGACAAGTCGAATCATATCGAGATCAAGTATCACTATATCAGGGATATGGTGCAGAGGGGAGTAGGGAAGCTCTAGTATGTTGCAACGGAGGAACAGACAGTTGATGTGTTGACAAATCCATTGAAAAGGGTGAAGTTTGAGTACTTCAGGGAGAAGCTTGGTGTTCTTGAGATCAAGGTTTCCTCCAAGGGAAAGTGATAAGTCCCATAGCCATTTTGATGAGCAGGTCAGATGTAAGGGCTGAGCCATTCTATCATGGTGAGAGGATTGGTTCCTTCCATGTCAGATATGAGTGTTGAATGCCATTTTGGGAATGGAGGTACCTGGTTACTTACCAAGAACACTCAGTCTAGAACTGAGAGAGCCATTCTGACGAGCAGGTCAGATATAAGGGATGAGCCATTCTTTCATGGTTAAAGGATTAGGTTCCTCCCATGTTAGATTGGAGTGTTGGCCATTCTGTCGAGTAGGACAGATGTAAGGGCAACTGCCATTCTCTTGGAAAATGGAGGTTCCTGGTTAGTTACCAAGTAGCTCAGTATGGGACTGGGGGCCATTCTGATGAGGGTGTAGGATTTGGTTCCTACTAGGTCAAATGTGAGTGCAGGATTTTTCGAACATGCAGATGGATTGGTTCCTTGTATGTGTCGAATGTAAGTACTAAGCCTTTCTTCAATCATGTGTTAATCAGATATAAGTGCTGATCCTTTCTTCAATCATGTGTTGATCATATATAAGTGCTATGCCTTTCTTCGATCATTGATTGATCAGATATAAGTGCAAGATCCTTTTGGCATGGAGGATTGGTTCCTTGCATGGTGAAGTGTAAGTGCTGGGCCTTTCTTCGATCATTAGTTGATCAAATGTAAGTGCTGGGCCTTTCTGATAGGGTTGTGGGATTTGTTACCACATGGTCAAATGTGAGTGCTAGGCATGGCTTTCTGATATGATTATAGGTTAGTTTCTACATGATCAGATGTAAGTGCTGGGTGAATACCTACATGGTGGCCAGGCCTACATCCAGCATGAAAAAGGGTTGGCTCTGTAGAACTTCCTGTGGTGAGAAGAATCATGAGATAGCACCTGTGAAGATTCACTATTGATGATCCAGCAGAGATGATCTAGATCAAGTGATGATCCAGATCCGGAGATGATGCTCCAGAGATTATCCAGATCAAGTGATGATCCAGATCCAGGAATGATGCTACAAAGATGATCTAGTGATGATGATCCAGATCGAGTGATGATCCAAATCCAGAGATGAAGATGAATTGAATACAAAGAATACTTGAAGACAAGGAATACTTGAAGACAACGATGACTTGAATATGCAGATGACAAGAAGACCGAGAGAAGAAGACCAGTGATGAAACGTATGTCGAGAGAATACCTTCCTAGTTAAGAGGGAGTGTTAATGTAATTGTAACTTTGTAATGTACTCACTTGTGTTTCTTATCTATTGTAACTCGATGTTTATTTCAGGATGTTCTTATGTCATGTCATGCCCCGATGTTCTGATCGGGAGAATCAGTAATGTAAACAAGTCATGTCAAGTCATTATGGGTAACCATCCTATTGTCTAAGGGTTAAATTCCCCACAGTTCTGGGGCACTAGGGTTATTAGACTCTCCTAGAGAGGTTGGCCCTAGTAGGGTTTTAGTCATGTCATGATTAGTATAAATAGAGAGATGGACTCTCTATTTAGCACACAAATCATACACACTCAATTGTAGCGCATAGTTGAGGCAGAGAAAGACACTAGGGCTAGAGGAAAGAGTTTGCTGATGTTGGGAGATTGTCTTACTATTTTTGTGTTTCACTTTGGTGTTGATTCTATCTTTGAGGAAGTTGTGTGGTTTTCTCCATTTATGGTTTCCCCGAGGAAAAACACTGTGTTCATTGTCTCTTGTGTTTGATTGTTGTGCTTGTTGTTCTGTCAGTCAAAGATTCTAATGATATGCTAGCTTAATGTTATAAAAACTAACAAAAGGTTATGATTAATCATGTATAATTATGGGAAAACATTATGAGCCAAGGGTTGGTTGATATTGGATTATACTGTGTAAGATGTGATAGAGAAATGTACTTTCATTTTACCATTTTAATATAATTAGTAGGATTCTTCAGACTTCTGTGTTTTAATCTGTTTTAGTTCCAACGTCTCTGTTCAAAGGATGGGGTTTCCTTCTCACAAAGACCTCCAAGTTAATTAGATGTTTTGATTACTCTATTGTGTGGTGTGGAAATTATAGTAAATGAATTACTTTCAGTAGCTACCACAGTAATGGTTAATAATTGTGCTTTATTTGATAATTACTTCTTGCAAAAGTAGTCTAGTTCTTTATTTATGGAATCATTAGTTGCCGAATTAAAGTTGTAGGAAGGTAATTGAAAATTTGAAATTATGAATTAGGAAATTCAAATTAGTTAATCATAAGAGGAGTTTGAATGAGAATATAGGTAGGACAGTTAATTCTTCATTCAATTAATCATCAACTTAGTGTTTATACACAAACAGTGTGAATCATCTTTTAAATAAAAACACTTCTCTGGGTTGATGATTTATATTGAGCATTCTGCATATTAGTTGTAACTAAACAACATATAGAGTGACCAACAAGAAGCTCTATATACAAATAGTCAGGTATTTTCCATTTTTTCGTGAAGCTAGATGGATTGGATATTTCCAAATATTGAATTGTTTCCATGAGGAAACAACACTACAGTTCGTTATGAACTTGACTGGAGAATACTCAGATATCAGGGGGCTGAGAATAGATGCATCAGAACATGATGTAGCAGAAGCCATGGGACTTCCTTGGATTGGGAATCCCTAGTTCTTCTTGGCAGAAGTCGAAGAATTTCTAGTAGTAGGGGAGGAAGTGCAGCAAAGGGGTATAAGAGTAGAACTAGATACATTTCCAAGACCCTGGGACCAGGTCACTATGTTCCAAAAAAGGTACATTACATGTGAATGAAGATAAAGAGTTGTGTACATTTATGATTTTTTCTAAATTGTCTCAATCACACCATGGAAGACTATAAATATGCCATTCTAGATTTCACACACTCTGCAAAACATGGCGCATTATATTAAGAATGCCAAATACCCATTCTCCTCTATCAAAACACATGGGTTGATTAAATTATTGCTGCAAATATATTTGACACAAAATAAATTAACATGGGAATAGTTTGTTGGAGTTGGGATAGATCGAGCACCTGTAGTAGAACACATTGGGGATAAAGGGGTGGAACAGAGCTCCTCAGGTTCAGATTGGGGAAGGGATGAAGAGTTGGAAGGAGATGAAGATGAGAAAGATGAAAATTTAGGTGGATCTACAGTAATAGAGAATCCTGAGGAAATGGTTGGATCAATGTTAGTAATAGAAAAAGTTGCACCATTAGTAACTAAGGGAGAAGCAACAGTAGAAATAGAAGTGGGAACAAGTGCAGAAGCAGTGACAACAGAAGATGGATTTGTGGATGTGATAGTAGAAGAAGGAGAAGTTGTAGAAAAAATACCTCAAATTATTGATATTCTAACTTCCACGGAGATAAGAGGAGCCAAAATCGAGGAGGTGGAAGAATTAGCAGAAACTGGAGAAGTTGTTTCCTTTCTTACACCATCGAGAAAGAGGAAAAGATCGAGTATTAAGGGAGAATAATCTAGGTGAAGAAGAACCAAGGCTTCTTGTACGAAATATGTGGAGAGCATTGAAATTTCTATTCTACCCACTGAAACACAAGAACCGATGGGAAATTTACTGATGGAAGCCACTATTACATAAGAAACTGTTGAAACACAGGGAGAATAATCCAGGAGAAGAAGAACCGATGCGTATTTGGAAGCACAAGTGGTGAGTATTGAAATTCCCATTTTAAGACATAGGTTACTTACTGAAACACAACAACTAGTGGGTAATTTTCCTATGGAATCCACTGTTACACAAGAACCTACTGAAGGCCATCCCTAGTTAGAAATTTTGTAGTATGAAAATGAATTGTTGAAGGAGGATGTGTGAGTACGCAAATAGGAGATGGAGAGATGGAAGGAAGCGAGAAAAAAGCAAGAAGCACAAGGATTAGAAACCTTGGTTGAATCTGCTAATCAGTTTGAAATTCCACTTTCCAACCAGGAGAAAGAAGACTCGTTATGCCCTGAATGTGGGGATTTATTTAAATTGACATGATATAAGGTTGATAAAGTGGATATATCATCTTGATTCCTAGATATTGTCACATTCATGCCAATAAAGAAATGAGACACCAAATGAGGAACCAATAAAGGAATCAAGGTTGGAAGTGGATTCAATTCCCAAGAAGGAAGTACAAGAAAATGAGGAATTGCAACCTCAACACTCAGGAAATACTGAATTGATTCCTTATATAAGAATTTATGGGGAATTTAACTCACTTACATACCAAGAGAAACAGTCGAGTGACATAGATATTGTGGAGGATGGAGTCCAACAACCCGAAGATATGGAGATAGAACATGACACTATTACACAAGAACCAATGTCTTTAAATTTGGTTTCTAAAGTTGATACGTTAGAATTGAAGGAATCAGAGATTGTTACACAACAACCATTTTTTCTTAAAACATTTGTCAGAACAACACTTCAAACTAGAACTACTGAAACTCAAGAGGTGGAAGCTGAGACTGATATTGAAACTGTTGACACTCAAGAAACAACAATTCAAACTGAAACTACTGGAACTCAAGAAGTAGCAGTTCAGACTAAGATTGAAACTACTAAAACTCAAGAAGTAGTAGTTCAAACTAAGACTTAAGAAGCAACAACCTATATTTTAAATGTTCAAATAAAAGAAGCAACAACACAGATGAAGGTTGCAGAATTTCAAGAGTCATCCACAGACATGAATAATCAAGAATTGACAGAAGATGTATCATTTTTTAAGCTTGAGGTAAGTAAATGGAAGAATCATGCAATCCGATTTGATGAAGGAATGATTTCACTTAATAATCAAAAAATATCCTTCAATAATTAAGGGAACAATGTGTTGAGGAGATATTCTTTTAGAAATTCAATGGGAAAAGAAGCAGGCGAAATTAAAGGAGTTAAGAAAATATGATTCTATGGAGAAAGACAAAGAACACATGCTCATCTCAAATCATGAATTATTAAGCTGTAGAGGCCCCTCCCTGTCCTATCATGTATTTCTATTTGAACAGATGACTCTTTTCAATATTAAGTCTTTAAAAGAAGGAAGGCCCTGGTAGGTTGTAACACTTTCTCAGTTCTTGGAAACTTTCACCCATAGTGAATTTCCTCAGCAGAATTTGTTATATGAGCTATATTTGGATGAGATGGCATGTTCAATGGATACTCAGCTTAATCCAATTCCCTATATTGGATATATTCATTTAATATCATTCACCTCTTTTGTCACCAATTAGGTGTGTTGGGGAAGTGCCTCACAAGCCATTCAGAGAAATGAGGACAAATCCACTATGTGGATTCATGGAGTACCTAGAGACCCTATCCTTCTGATTCCTAAGCACAAGAAATATCTTCCATCTCTAGAGAAAGTCGATAAGTTGGTTTTATTTCAATATAAAATCATCTCCACTTGTGTTGATTTTGTATCTCGGCAGGAAGACATTACCCTACAGGGAAGAAGTCAGAGATGGGAATTTTTCCCTATAGCCCTAAGGGAAAAGGACCCGTTTTGTTTTGAAAATTTCAAATATGCCTTATCTAGAGTGCCTCGTTATGTCAAATGTATGGAGTCTTGCGGGCCAATATTGGATGGGTTTGAATTTTATATTTCCTCTAATTTGGTGGCCAGACAAGAACTACAAGGGCACTTACAAGATGACAATGAAAGTTGAAAGATACTGCCGGGGTGCTTTGATCATGAGTAATTGATTTTTGAAACTAGGGGAGGTACTAGAATATTCATTTAACCTCACAAATGAATATTCATAGGAGGAGTCTTGAATCTGATTCAGACTCATATTAGTTCAAATTGTTGCATGAGGACATGCAATCAGATGGCTTGGGGAAGATGTTGGGTCCTGAATTTACCTCTTTTTACTCTACTATGTTTCACCCTCTCTCCATGTTCTTGTCGTTATTTTGCAGCTGAATCATTATCTTTTCCATACAAACAAGCATGAAGATCCTAGATATAAATCATTATTTCTTATTTCATTTTATACTTGGTTTTACTTACAATCATGGATTTTACCTTTCATTTGTGTTGATCTATTTATGATTTAAAAGAATGGTTTAGAATAACCATGTGGCTCCAGTACAACAACTCATCATATTCATAAGTTAGTATCGCTTGGCATCGGCTTCCTGCTCAATGACCCAATCAACATTGTTGGTGAAGGAATCTCGGATGCTCCTTCATGCATACAATTGAAACTCCTCGAGAATATTATGCAATTAACTAGGCATGTCAGTTCATGAGACAAATCGAATTAAAATTCCATTTATTCGTGAGCTAATATTATGCAATGAATTGATAGTTGTAACTGTTTTGATTTAATTCAATAGCCTAAAGATCATAGATCTTCACGGATGCCTGAAATTTATGTAACTTAATAGCTTCACTCTTGTATAAGTACACAAAGATAGGGAGAGCCAATGGTTCTCAATTTGTAATAGTTTATAGTAGAGGGACTGCAAATGTATCTTTATCAATTTAATAAAGGAGTAGCAATTCTTAGTATTTTTCTGTTGTAGATTTTGTGAGCTTTCAACAACATCTATGTTTGAAGTCCAGGGCCCTCCTTCTTACAGAGTTACTGGTAGTTTTAAATTTTTTAGTTTATTTAATTTTGTTGAGTGTGGAATTTCAGTTTGACATATTTATATAGTTAGATGCAACTACATTCATTAAGTAATCACTTTATCAGGTTTTCTTTTGCTTGTTGTAGCAATGTGCTGTGAGAGTTGATTGTGTAGTTAGCTCTTTATTTTATGTAGAAGTGTGTTGATAGCTATTACAGACTCGCTCAACTCCTGTGTGGCATGTTATTTATCTTCCTTAAATTTTTCCAAATTAGATAGATCATTTTCTTTGATGAATTTTCTTCTTGATTAATAATTAGTGATTGTTCTGGTTTGGTAATATAGAATTCCATTTTATGCAAGAGTAATTTTAGGTTTATTTATCTTTAGATTATAAACCTTAAGATTGATATGATAAGAAACAAAAATGATTTTCAAATTTTAGATTGGTAATTCTAAGGAGCTTAGTTGTCTAAGCAACGATTAGAGTTGAGTGATTTGCATTTTATTTATCAACTACTAAAATTTTTTATGCATATACTTTTCTATATGCCTTCGAAATAAATAGAATTCCTTGGGTTGACAATTAAATATTGAACACTCTACTTGTTAAGAAATTAATAGGTATATAGAGTTCCCAACATATTCATGCCATTTTCGGGGAAGGTGATTCATAGACATAGATAGTAGTTGAATTGGTTAATTTTCATTAGTAATTCTTATGAACAGGTGCAAGAGTGATAAGACATAGTGAAGAGTTGTGCATGTTTCAATAGACCGAATGAGTTACTTACCTGAGGATCAAGTATGATCTATAACCTTTAATTATTCATAGGTTTGCATGAATAGAGAAGAACTGAATAGGACATTCCTAGAACCCCCCAAAACACTAACTTGGAAGGTGGAATAGGTCATGGTTGTATCCCAGGATTAGGGAGAAAGACATTTGTTGATGAATTAATTTCCAGGGTTAATTTTTATACTGGAGCTTGATATCAAGGACCATCATTTGTGAGAAGAATCTATATTTCTTCTAGGCTGGAGGCATCAGTGTCAACTATGGAGAGATCAGTAGGAGCTTCCACACCATCTGGTGTCCCTGTGGAAGGAACTCCAGGAGACAGGGGTAGCTTTTTGGGATTAGGTGGACCATAGAAGGTCTATCCAATCAACCAAGAGGAATTTACAAAAGAGGAGTGGTTGAAGTTTCAACATAAGTTTGAAGATCATAAGAATCAAGAAAATCAAGAGGAAGAGATAATCATGAATAATGAACATCACCATGATGATCGTGAAGAAGAAGTAGGGAACAATTATAGCGATAATGGCAACCTCCAGCATGAGGAAAAAGTTTCCATACTCAAGTTCCCTATTTATAAAACATCTAGACATGAACCTATGAAAAATATTTCACCCTCATTGTTACCTCACATTCATGGGAAGACCACCGAGGATCGATATGAATTCCTCTTTGAGTTTGACATTCTATGTCTAAGTTATGACTATACCTCCAGTGAGAAGAAACTGAAATTATTTCATGCTACCTTGAAATATAATGTCTTACGCTTTTTTATGGTTTTGGGTGGAGAAACTGTTGTAACATGGGATTAGATGAAACATGTATTTCTTGAGATGTATCGAGAATATTGTAGAAAAAAGGATAAGAGAGAAGAGTTATTTAATATGGTGCAAAAACATGATGAAAGTTTGGAGGATTTTGTGGAAAGGATTCTGTATAATGTGCAGTGGTCAAGGAAAAACACTATCAGAAGGGATTCCCTCAAGATCATTTTGCTGCGGGGAATAAGAGAAGACTAGTTGGACATGCTTAATATGTTAGGGAAGAGAGATATTTCCAAATAAACTTTTGATCATATTGTGGACTTATGTCAACAATACTCTAGAGGGTCTTCCACAAGTAGCACAAGGGACAAAGATATTTTCTCACGAGCATAGAAGTCAACTAGCGGAGGAGCTACTTGGGTAGAGATTGGAAATCTCCTTGAGAGTTTTAAAATTGATAATGAGCTCCAACTCTTCACAGCTGGATGTCATGAGAGAAAAAAAAACATGTGGTTGAAGATCTGGTACATGGGGAGTTCTACCCTAAGTGTAGGAAGAAGCACTTGCTGAGAGAATTTCCACTTGATAAGGTGGAGGTGTGTGGTCTATTCGAATTGGAGCATGATACTAAATATTTCCCCTCAATTCCAAAATCAAAGAATTATTTCAAGAATCCACTATAGAAATAGAGCAAGATTGTTTTATTTCGCACAAGAAAGCATGGAAACCTTGAATTCTGGGTATGAATTCCAAGCCTACACCTTTCAATTCCTCGAATAATGTTAATAATTAATTTCCTCCATGGTACTGATATCCTAACACATAGTGGCACCAACCTTCGCAACCTGTAGTACAATATCTGAACCCTTGGACTTCATGGGCACCATATCCAAACCAACAAGCCCCTTGGTCTCTAGGATGGAGAAACCCTTATCCATTGAACTAGTTTCCCCATAATAAACTATCCTTCCACAGCTACAACTCCCAAATAATGCTACACGAATGGGTGCACCTTTCCATCCTCAACTTCTTGCTCGACCTAACCCTAAACCTAATAATAAGGAAGTGCAACAATTCAAGATTTCCAGCATCCCAGCTTATTCCATTTCCCCTCTCTCTTTCAATAATTTACATTTATGATTAGGGAGGTTGGTGGAAACAATAGTCATTGAGGATGTTCCATCCTCTATTACCGATGAAGGAATGAATATACAGTTTGAAAATTCATTTAGTTCAATGATCCCCCGTATTGATGACACTGAAACACCAGCCAAAACACCGGTTGAGATACATGACAAAACATCAATTGAAACACTTGAAGAGACACGTACTAATACTCAACCTACATAGTCTTTGAGTGAACCATTGTATCTTGAATTATTAACCTTGAAAAAGGACATGGAACAACCTAGTTTCAACCTCCTAGGAGAGTTGAAAATATTTATGTAAGAATTCCACTATTACAAGCCCTACACGGTTTACCTATTTATGACAAAACTATTAGAGACCTAGTTGTAAAAAAACTAGGAATGAAGCCTAAGAATCCTCCTACAATGCATGTAGTGGGGAAGTTATCTAAACTGATGATGGGGAAAGGCCCATTGGCCAAATATGCTGACCCATGTAACCCCACTATCACAGTAAGTATTGGGAAGATCCAAATCTCTAATTTTTTGGTCAACTTAAGCACTTCAATAGGCGTTATGATCATTGAGACTATAAAGAAACTAGGACTTGCTAATCTCACTCCTACCCCAACCATAGTAGAAAAGGTTGATAGATCCACTATCAAACCAGAAGGAATTGTGGACGACCTAGCAATCTCTGTTGATTCATGGGAGTACCATGAAGAATTTGTTGTTTTACATCCTAAGTCACAGCTAGGGGGACACCCATTGGTCTTGGAAAGGCCATGGATGGCTACAACAGAAGCATACATCAGCTGTATATCGGGGTCCATGACAAATTTCGCATGGAAGTCACATTAAAAAGCCAACTTTATATCCTCCATCCAGACCGATCCTAGATGATGAAATTCCATTATGGATGGATTTAGAGAAAGAATAATATATTCATCCTTTATTAATAATTAGGAGAGCCTTGACTTTTAAAACAGAAACTAAAGATGACACCATCTGTAATTTCATTAGCGAGCCCATGTCTATCACTGAATGAGCATATGAGATCATGAACAAAAAACTAAAAGAATGAGAATAGGAATATCTTATAGAAAAAACCTTAGTCAGTAACACTAAAATAATTCTAGTAATTGATAATTCCAAGAATATTCCAGTAGAAATCGACTTAGGGAAAACATCTAATATCAACCCTAATCTCACATCCAATGAACTGGAACGTCTCATTACACTGCTAAAACAACATAAGGGGTATTTTGCATGGGAATATATAGACATGAGGGGTATCCCCTCAGAACTTTGTACTCACCATATTTATATTAATAATTATTCAAAGTTGGTATGGAAACCTCAACATGGGATGAACCCAAATTTGAGAGATATCGTGAAGGGGGAAATCCAAAAACTCTTAGAGGAAAGTTTTATTTACCCCATTTCAGACATTGAGTGGGTTTCCCCACTAGTGATAGTACCTAATAAAAATGGGAAACGGTGAGTCTGTGTAGATTATATCAAATTTAATACAGAAACACAGAAGGACCACTCCCCTTTGCCTTTTATTGATTAGGTTTTAGACACCAGAGTCTAGAAAAAAGTTCTTTTCTTTCTCGGATGGTTTTATTGAATATAACCAAATCCAGATTTCCCCTGAACACCAAGAAAAAAAAACCTTCACCTATCCTTGGGGCACCTTTGCATATAGGGTTCTTCCTTTTGGGTTTTTTAATACACCATGTACATTTCAACGGGTTGCAATTGGTATTTTCTATGAAATGGTAAATGATTGCATGGAAGTTTTTATGGATGACTTCACTCCATATGTTAATAGTTTTGATTAAACTCTGGAGAACTTGGAAAAATTTCTGAAACGTTGTGAAAAGACACACCTATCCCTGAGAACCGAAAAGTGTCACATGATGATGAGTGAAGGTGTAGTTCTTGGATATTTTTTCTCTGTTGCAGGAATCAAGTTGGATCCAACCAAGATAAATTTAATTTCAAAAATTCCTATTCCTGGGTCACAGAAAGAGGTAAGAAGTTTTCTTGGCCATGATGTTTATTATAGGAAATTCATAGAAAAATTTTCCAAATTGGTATCTCCTTTATTTACTTTACTGATGAAAAATGCATAATTTGTTTGGACAGATGCATGCCAAGTAACATTATCTGAACTGAAGAAAAGGATATCTACATCACATATTGAGAGGGCATAATTGGGCCTTTCATTTTCATATCTCTTATGATTCTTTAGATACAACCGTTGGAGCAGTTATGGGACAACAGGAAGGTCACATCACATACGCTATCTACTATGTTAATAAGAATCTGACTCTTTCTGAACTGAACTGTACAGTAACAAATAAAGAATTCCTTGCCATCGTTTATGCCATTAATAAATTTAGGCATTATATTACTGGATATTCCACTTTTGTACATACTAACCACTCAGCTATTATATATTTGATGAATAAACACATTACTAATTCTATAATAACTAGGTGGTTGCTATTACTTCAGGAATTTGGCATAACTATTGTTGACAAACAAAGGAAGGAGAATGTGGTTTTATATTTCCTTTCTTGACTAACTAATAACGATGATGATACACTAGTTAAATATTCATTTCCTTATGAACATTTATTCACAGTCTCAAGTTTTTCCCCATGGTATGCTGACATTTCTAATTACTTGGTTGCGGGTAGACTTCCATCACGCATATCCAAAAAAGAGAAGAGAAGAATAATACAAAAAAGTGCGAGATACTACTGGATCAAAGTCCACCTCTTCTACACAGGGAATGATTTTGAAATCAGGTGTTGTGTGAGGGAGGAGGAGATCCACATAATTTTGAAGGATTTCCATGATGAGCCCCATGGGGGGGGGGATTTTACTGATAAGAGAACTGGCCATAAAGCATTAAGGATGGGGTATTTTTGGCCAACTATGTTTCAAGATGCGAGGAATTATGTTTAGGCCTATGAAAACCACCAAATAATGGGCCAACAAAACATATTAGATGAAATTCCACTTCAGCCCCAATTAGTGGTTGAACCCTTTGATAAATGGGCTCTAGATTTTGTAGGGCCTATAAAGCCTCCATCAAGACAGAAGGTTTACATTTTGGTTTGCATTGATTATATGACCAGGTGAGTGGAACCTATGGTTTTGGTAAAATCTAGAGATCAAGCTGTAATAGAATTTTTATATGCAGGTATCTTCATGTGCTTTGGAGCACCCCAACAGATTGTAATAGATGGGGGACCACAATTTGTGTCTCGTAAGATGGAGGCCTTGTTTTAGAAGTATCACATTCAACATTGAGTAATATCTCCATATCATCCACAGGCCAATGGCTAGGTGGAAAGAATGGGCAAGGTGATCGAGTCAATCCTTACAGAAATAGTGAAGAGTCATTGCAAGGATTGGGCTAAAAGGATTCCAGAAGCACTATTGGCCTACCATACAACATGGCACAATACTACAGGCTTCTCCCCATATGAACCGGTGTATGAAAAGAGCGTTGTTTTCTCGATTGAATTCAAAATTAAAACCCTAAGAACAACCACAGAGAAAAACCTAGACTTAACGAAGGCTTAGAAGAACCGATTGAATCAACTAAATGAAGTAGATGAAAAGAACACCACTGCTATATATCACACAACATTAATTAACTAACAACACTCCAAATGACATTATAAATTCATAAAAATGAAGATATTTTGCAAAGGAGATTGGGATTTGTTGTATGATTCATGGTTTAAGAGGGATTTTAAGGGAAATCTATGCACTAGATGGTTGGGACCTTATAGAATAGATAAGGTCTTTGACAATGGGATCGTTCGTTTGACCACTATTGATGAAAATCATACATGTTTGTTTGCAAATGGTCATCGATTATGGATTTATCATAAACCTATCTCAAAGGATGAATTTATCTCTCAAGTTGCAGCTAATACAGACTGTCAATTGGTACAGGATTAGGGGTTTCCCCTGTTTCTAATTTTTTTTAAGTCTACTGCGAATTCCACACAAAATTTCTATATAAATAAAACTTTTTTATTTTCGCTATTCGTTTTTGTTTTTGTTAAGCAATGATCGAGTTTTGTCTTTTAGAATTGTGAACAAGAATTTGTGTGAAGGTTCATGCAGAAGAAGAAGTTGCGATGAGCTAAGTGATTGTAGAATCTTGAAAAATCCTTCTTCATTGATATGACTCCTTGAAAGAACAAGTAAACAAGATTATATACCTCTGTCGGGAAATTTATCATTTCCCATATTTTTATAAATATTTGTCAAATTTTTCTTAGCAGAAATTCTGTCAAATGCTTAATTTTTATCCACTATAAATTTCACTAATTGTTTCACTATTTTTGGTCAATTTTCGTTTCAACTTCGCTAATTTTTCTGCTATTTTTGTCCAATTCCCACTATAACTCCGCTATTTTGTCTAATTTCTGCTGCAACTTTGCTAATTTTTCTGTTATTTTTCCCACTAAATTTTACCATTCTTCACTAAAAATATACTATTTTTTTTTATCAAAGTTGGCCATTTCGTGTTGCAACCCTGCCATTTTTTCTGCCAACTTCTATTGTAACTTTGCTAGTATTGCAGGTGAAAGTCTCACTGAAATGCCACCACATCTTGGGATGATTTCCAACTGAAATGTTATCGTGTCATAATGAGTTCTATTACAGTCCCTTCATGCACTCCAGAAATCAATGCTAACACGAACATGCTCAACTGGCTTAATGTTTGACGACTAATTTATTTTGAAATTGCACGTGCATAATTATATCCCTCATGCTTATTCAACATAAAAAGGAAATCACCAGAGAATTGACGGCTTGATTTACGATGATCAGGTATGAACTTTGATTATGATTATAATCAATGTGAAATGATATAGGAATTATTATTATACCATTTCAAGCCCTGATATTCCTCAGTAACTAGTTAATTCTCTTTTCGAACTCATTCTACCTACACTTATAAACGATCATCATCCTATCTTCGACAATCTGTCAAAAATCATTTCTAATTTCATCAAATGTTCAAAACACCCATACAAATATTTGTTATCCAATTATTGTGTTCAATTGTTGCAACTCAAATGACTGATTATACTAGCTACTACATCCACTTATCATAGCCGTTTAGGAAACATAGTATGGGCCCTCCACTCCAGTATGAACCCAACAATTTAGAAGCTCTGTATGAAAATAGAGAGGACTTTTCCATTTTTCGTGAAGTTGGCTGGTTTGGATATTTCCAAATATTGAATGGTTTCCATGAGGAAACAACACTCCACTTCACTATGAACTTGACTAGAGAATACTCACATACAAATATTTGTTATCCAATTATTGTGTTCAATTGTTGCAACTCAAATGACTGATTATACTAGATACTACATCCACTTATCATAGCCGTTTAGGAAACATAGTATGGGCCCTCCACTCCAGTATGAACCCAACAATTTAGAAGCTCTGTATGAAAATAGAGAGGCCTTTTCCATTTTTCGTGAAGTTGGCTGGTTTGGATATTTCCAAATATTGAATGATTTCCATGAGGAAACAACACTCCACTTCACTATGAACTTGACTAGAGAATACTCACATATCAGGGGGATGAGAATAGATGCACTAGAACGGGCTGTAGCAGAAGCCATGGGAATCCCTGGTTCTTCAGGAAGATGTAGAATTTGATAGATGTTAAGAAATGGTGTCAACCCTCCTCTTTATTTTGTTAGTATATTTTGTTCGACGCATATGCTTTGTAAGTCATCTCGCTAGTATGTTGTATTATCCCACATTCATGGGGATTAGTAGTTGTTGTCAAGTCATCTAGTTAGTATGTTGTATTATCCCACATTCATGGGGAGTAATAGTTGTATATATTAGAATTATTATATAAGTAAGTGTTGAGGCCAATAAAATCATCGAAGAGTTATTTTGTATTGAGATTTCTCAAAGGAGGTTGCCCCCTCGAAGTGGTCTTCGATTAATAAAATATATGTTGATGTAATTGTAACTTCCGAATGTATTCACTTGTATTTCTTATGTATTGTAACCCGATGTTAATTCTAGGATATATTTGTAATGTACTTGAGCCATGTCATGCCCCGATGTTCCTATAGGGATTTTCTATAATGTAAACAAGTCATGTCAAGTCAAGATGTGTAACCCTCCTATTGTTCAAGGATTAAAGTCCCCGCAGTTCCGAGGCACTAGGGTTGTTAGAATCAATTAGTGAAGTTGTCCCTACTCGGGTTTAGTCAAGTCAAGAATTAGTATAAATAGAGAGCTATCCTCTCAATTTATCACACACTCACTCACACTCATTTGTAGCACATAGATGAGGAAGAAGAAGATACTGGGGCTAGGAAGAAAGAAGGTTACTGCTGTGGGGAGATCATCTTACTGTTTTGGGTTTTACTTTTAGTGTTGATTCTATCTCTAAGGAAGTTGTGGGTTTTTATCAATTTATGGTTTCCCCAAGGAAAAACATTGTGTTCATTGTCTCTTTTTTTTTATTGTTGTGCTTGTTATTCTCTCAGTTAAAGATCCTAATATAATGCTAGCTTACTGTTAAAAATATAACATGGTATCAGAGCTAACCTGAGATGAAGACACTGTGTGGATATGGGAAATAGGGCTTCCTACTTTATGGATCTCTCTCCATAGGTTTTCAGCAAAATAAGGTTGGAATAACTCTCTTCCCTAGGGCATATCTTTCTGTCAAAGCAGGATCCAATTCTGAGGTTTTTCAGTTTTGGACCCGACACTACTGCCGAAAATTAGGGCTTTTCACAGAAGTGGAATTTTTCAGTGAGCCCAGGCCTGGATTGATATCCTCCTCAAAATCAAAGTTAGGGATCAAAATCAAAGAATTTGGTTGGACAGAACTGCAGAAAAGCAAAACCCTAATCTGCTCCTGAACCAGCACTGCAGAATTTTAGCTCCAAATCCAGATCTGACATCTTGACCTCGAAAGATATAAATATTTTGTATTTTCATTTAAGGTTTTCAATTAAGATGCCTCATCATACCAAGCTTGATGAAAATATTGAAGGAGATGATAACTTCCGAGCCTGAAAGTATAGGATCTCCCTGGTCCTTGAAGAAAATGAGTTGGACTCCTATATTAGTGAGGAGGTTCCAGTTCCAAAGGGAGATGAGGCCAAGGCCTTACATAAGAAGAAGTTGGTTATGGAAAAGAGGATCATTGTTGACTCAATCAAGGATCACCTCATACCACAGGTGTCCTCCCTCAAGACACCTAAATACATGTTTGATGCCCTAACCAAACTGTTTGAAGGGAAGAACATCAACCAGAAGATGACTCTAATGAACCAATTGAAGAATGTAAAGATCCAGAATGAGGAGACCATCCAGTCATACTTCACATGGGTCTCCCAGATCAAAGAAAGATAGAAGCAGTAGATGAAGAAGTGGAGAATGCAGAAATTGTGATGACAACCTTGAATGGTCTCCCAAGGTCATGGGATTCTTTCATGCAAGGAATCTGTGCTAGGAAGAAGTTAGTCAAGTTCAGTAGACTGTGGGAAGAATGTTCACAAGAAGAAGCTTGAATAGCAGCTCGAGAAAAAAATATGGGAAGTGAAGATCCAACTCTCACAGTACACTCCAGGAAAGGAAGAAGGGAAAATCATCACCACCAAGGTAAGCATTCTCATCAGAAAAATAATCATGTAAGAAGGGATCCATCCAAACTCAGATGTTATATATGCGATGAAATAGGACACTTTGCTAGAAATTGTTGCATGAATAAGAATGGATCCAAGAAGAATAAGAAATTCAAAAGAAGACATCATGCTCACACCACTGAGGATGATGATCCTCCCAGGAAGAAAGGAAAACAAGAAAGTGAAGACTCTTCAAGTCAAGAAGAATATGTTTTGATCTCCACTCTCATGGGAACTATCACTCATGGAAGAAAAGATTGGCTTTTTGGAAGTGGGGCTTCCAAACACATGACAGGTTTCAAGGAATCTTTTGAGAAACTATCCGAACATAATTCACCCCATAAGGTGAAACTTGCAGATGACTACCAATATCCCATAAAAGGTTGTGGTGAATCCTCCTACAAGCTAGACTCTAGAAAGTCTATGAAAATGAAGGATGTCTTGTTTGTACCAAGACTAAAGAAGAATATTCTCTCCATGTCGGAACTGGATGCAAAGGGCATGAGGGTTGCATTTGTAGATGGCCAAGTCCTCATGTGGTCAAGAGAAAAGACTATTGATGATGCAATAGTAATTGGAGAACAAGAAGGAGGATTATAACAATTGAAGGGCCATCCATAACAAGATTTGGTCCATGACATAGTAGAGCCAAATGAACTTTGGCACAAAAGGCTTGCACATGTGCATTACAGAGAACTACCACTTGCAAGCAAAAGCTGTTGAAGGTATTCTAGAAATTCAAGAAAAACATGAAGGGGTTTGAAAAGGATGTGTGAAAGGAAAGAATACAAAGAAGACATTTCCAGGTAGCGAGAACAAGGAAAAAGGAATCTTAGAAATCATCCACTCCGATGTATGCAGACTGTTGAGTTAGTAAATTTTTCCTTCATTTTTGGTTTATTTCCTCTAGTTTTGGTTTGTTTTTCAATCACCCTCAGTTAAATTTTTGGTTTACTTTTCAGTTTTGGTCTCCTTAGAGATTCTATTAATGATTGAATAGTTTTTTGAACACATTTTGTTTAGGTTTTATTTGATTTTTAGTGGTCTTTTTAGTTTTTTAAAAAAGGGTAAAGAAGGTCTATGTTCAAGGCTGAATCAATAATATGTTTAGAGACAAAGAAAACTTGTTTCTAAGCCAAGCAATGCTTTAAACCTTCGACAATTTATCAAAAAGTTGCAAAACCCTGAGAAATTGGCCTAGAAAATATTCTTGTAGCGCTAGTGGAAAATTTAACAAAGGGCGCGCTACAAGAAAATCGTGCCCCTTTGTTTTTCAGATATTTTTGCAGTTTTTCATCATGGCTTTCATCTGGAAGTGATTGATTGGGTTTTGCAAGGTGTTTAACACGTGTGAATGAAGTTTAGACACGAATCCTAGCAGTTATCAGTCACGCAGCCAAAGCAAATTCATCATTGCTAAAAATGTGGAATCAGTTGAGAAGATCATCAAATCTCGGCTTAAACTGTCAAATGTTTCGTTCCACATGCATTTTTATAGGAAGGCGAGTTCATGGAGGAGAATCAAAATGCTAAAAAACTGGATTATGTTCCTGTGAAGGAAGACAGCATTGGCAACGCTAGCAGAAAGTTAGGGCTTCTTAATTCTTTCATTTGCGGTTGAGGAGATGACCTGGAGACACTTGTGCACCTGAGGAGAGACCGTTGCCACTTTAAGACGAAGCCTTAAGCCACGAAATTTAAAAATTGTTAGGTACCTTGCTATAAAACCCTTATAGCTCAAAACTTGGGTTTTTCTTGCTGCTTGGTGATTTGAAGAAATTGGCTGTTAAAGATGATAGAATGGGACATAAGATAAATCTTCCAGCACTGAAGTAGTCACCGGGAGCTGTGATAAAGAATTTGAAGGAACAAAGCGGTAAAGAGGCTTTGAATATAAAACTTTCAGCTTGTGAAATTGTAGTGACTATTTGAAGGCAGATAGTTTATAATTTGTTCTCCCATATATTCGAAACTCTGGTGATGATGCATGGTGATTGTAAGGAGCTGATTGAATGGAGTTTTGTCTCTGACCTAATGCAAATATAAACTAGACATTACAGAAGACAGCATTCAGAAAATTTATAGATTTACTAGTTGTGCTCATTTTTCACACAGAGGCTGTTTTGTTGATTTATTTGAGTGGTTTGAAGACTGTGGAATTGTCATGATATGTGAAATTATCTACTGGGAGAATCATGCTCGAATGACTGCAGGACATGTAGGATGTATGTACAGGATTTGGTGACAGTTTGTGGCTAAGATAAAGATTTTGCAAACATTGGTGTATTTGTTCCTTCTTTTCATACTGATAGTCCAACTTGATTCGATGAGCTTATGGGTGATGTTGTGTTTGAAAATATGAAGCTGTCTTGATGCTTTTTGGATGCAGGGATTCAAGTGAAACATTAATATAAAATATCCATATTCATTGACTATTTTCGATCGCATTTGAAACACTCTAGACATTGCAGTGCCATTTTGAAGGTTTCAAACCAGTTGGTCATAAAGATGGAGTTTATGTTTGAAGATACATCCTACTGTTTTTCCTAAACCCTAAAACCAGGAATTGGATTGGCTTATGTACTCAAACAGTTTGATATTCTTCCCGATGGTACAGTTTGGAAAATCAAGCAGAGACTATTGTGCATATGACAGTTTTCACGTATGTTTGATCTGATTTCACAGTGTATCTATCAATGAAGCAAATTGTATGGTGGAAATAGGGGAAAATTGACATTGCAGGCCTGTACAGGGGTACCTAGTAGAGTGAGAAGGAGATCAAACAACAGCAAGCCCAGTTTTAAAACATTTTTGAAACCTCAAGTCAGACTGTTTCTATCTGCTGAAAGGAGAATATGGGAAAAAGTGGAAAGGTCAACAGGGCTGAGCTCACAGACCTAACCTGGGTTCAGAAACTTCCAGACTGTGCAGAACTATTTCAGCAGGCAGGATGGTTGAATTTTTTCAAGAAGATTGATGGTTTCAATGCTCAGGTGTCCTGCAAGTTTGCCAAAGGACTTAAAGAAGATATGATCATGATGGATGCTCTGAAATTCAAGTTAACTGTGGAGTTAATAGCAGAAGCTACTGAGATCAGCAATGAGGGAGAGCACTGGTTTAAGAAATCACCTTTTGAGTTTGAACCCCAAAGATTCTTATTGCCTAATATGACTCCTGACTGGAGCAAAGGTATCCTCATACAAAATTTCAGGAAGGATTGGATTGAGCCTTTAAGAATTCTTCAAAGTTATCTGACTTGCGAAGGAAGATATTCATTTGTCTTTAAATACCACTTCAGGTTCCTGCAGCACATAATAGGAGTTTCAAAAATGAACTTGCCCTTCTTTTACTTAAAAAGCCTGCAGAAGATGTCAAGTAAAATAAAGCCACAGGATGATCACACTTCCCAGTCACTTTTTCACCATGGTCTCATTAAATTGATCATCACTACAGTGTTGTAGCATGAGGGAAGGAATTGGGATTTCTTTTTATTTTGGTCAGATGTTCATCCTCAAAAAGAAGACCAACAACCAAAGAGACAGACTGACAAGGGCAAAGTTATGATAAAAAAGCTAGGTCACTCACTCAAATCCACAAGTAAAGATGAGGTCAAATCCAAGAAGGTGACAGAGCAGGTAGCAAAACAGGTGAAGGATGACAGTCAGCTCAAAGTGGTTTCAGATTACCCTAAAGCCAAATACTCATTGTTTGTAGGTGAAGATGTACAACCTTGTTTGAAGTCACCACCAGTAGTACATTCTGAGCAAGCTAGGACTGTTGATATAGAAGGAGCTGCTACTCATGAAGAGGAATTACAAACGAAACCAAGAATCCCTCTTACCATACTATCCGAAGATGAAGGTTATTTACCTGAAGATGAGCAGCAGATTTTTGAGACAGAGCCAAGTACAGAAGCATGTGGAGACTTTACTACCTCAAAGGTAAAATCAGACAAGTCTAAGAAAAAGAAAAAGAAGGAGGTAGCGTCATACAGAAGGTCATACAAAAGGCCTCAAACCAGACCTACTAACAAGCTGAGATGGAACATGAAAAAGCTGCTTAACCCCAAATTAGAGTTCAAACAAGAAGCTGTGGTGATTAGTTCTTCCTCTAGTGAAAAAACAGAAATGGTTGAAAAGAACAGTAAAGGTAAAAGAAAGAGAACTGTCCAGCCTTCCTCCTCTCCTAAACCTGCAGAGACAAAGCCTAGGTCTGAATTAGTTGAAATAATTGCTGAAATTAAAGATAGACTTACCAAGCAGCAAGAAGAAGATACAGCAAAGGAAGATGCTTTTGGAGATCATAAATTAGATGAAGAGGATCAGGATATTCTCAGGCAAGGAGGATATTTAGTAGAATCAGTTGTTCATGATGATTTTTCTGATCTTTTAATACAGGAGGACAATATATAAGAGATCCCAAATTTTGATGAAGAAGATGTACAGGAAAGTATTCAAAGATACAGGAAACACATGAATCACCTGCAACAAATGAATGGTGGATTATTCAAAGTTAATAAAGAGCTGGTAGAGAAATTGCAAGATATGCATAAGCATTTTTTGGAGCTATCAGAAATTTCTAAAGAAGTCCTTAGCAGGAAAAGGGTTGCTGACAGGTACTGTGCAAAGCTGGAGAAGACTGTTGACCAATTTCAACAGGAAAATGAAGATTTGCAGAAAAGGTTAATTGACAGTGAGAAAAAGGACAAAAGAGCTAAGAAAAGGATTCGAAGCCTAGATGGAATATCTCTCCTTGTAGAGGCATCGAAGAAGATCTAAATCAATTATTAGTTAGTGGTAATTTTGGATAAACATTTTTGTTAAGAATTTGCTATTTTTAGTAAACCATGTAATTTTGTAAAAAGCTACTTTTTACTTGACTTAGCTTAGGGATTCGATGGAGGAAGTTAGGAGGAAAAACCTAACTGATTTTGAGATGATGTCTATTTAGAAGAAGGAGCAAGTCATTGTAAGGGTTAGGAAATTTTGGGAGCATCAGGAGGTCTGCTAGCTGATTATACTTTCAGGCTTGTTCAGTGATAGGTACTGTAACTCTCTTATGCATGTACTAATGAAACTATGAATATATGACTCTTTCCCCTTCATTTAATTTGTGTTGGATTTATTGTGGGCTTGTTTAGCTTCTTAATTGACAAATTCAGTGCTGGTTAATGTGTATTTTCTGGTGTTGCTTGTCTATTATGTGTGAATTTCAATACAGACTGTTTGTTGGATTTCTGTGATATATATGCATCTTTATCAGTTATATGTGTTTGATTTAGTTGTTGCTTATTTGCTGAGTGTATTCCCTGCATGTTCTTGAAACTTACAACCAAAAACACATAAAACAAAACCCTAAACCCTAGTTTGAATTGACTTTTACTCTTGAGATTGTGTTGGCTTGTTCCCATAGCCTTAGGAACAATTTCTGGCACAAAAATATTTGGCGCCGTTGCCGGGGATGAAGCTGAAGCAAATCTTCCCTGGGATACTTATCATTTTTCCTGGTTTGAGAGGTGGACTCGAACCAGCATCTTTAAAGGCTATTTTCACCAAGTTTGGACACACTGGCTTCTAAAAGTGTTGGAACCAGGAGCAGAACTACATCTCCTTTGCTACATGGTGTGACAGACCCTGAAAAGATTATCAAAACAGCAAGAAAGCTCAGAAGGTCCCAATATTTTCCAGCTGCTTATGATCCTCACCAGTTGGGTGATTCATTAGACCCAGCTGAAAACTCACCTTGGTTAAAACCTATCATTCCTGAAAATACTTTTCAAGTTTTTACCAATCCAGAAAACTTTTTGAAAGCTAAAACTACTTCTCCTGGAAAAATCCCACTTTTTCAGCTGAAAATAGGAAAAAATCCATTCCAAGCAAGTACCAGTCAAGTTTCTTCCTCTTCAAAACCTCAATCTAAACCTCAGTCCACAATGGCAGGCCAAAATCCACCCATGGATATGATGGACATAATGATAGCTGCTAGGTATGCACCATTAGCATTACCCCAGCCTTTACATGCCTTGCCTGGTCATGATTATCAGAAATATATGCCCAGATTCAATGGACAAGGTGAAACAACTGCAGAAGAACATTGGGAGGCTTTCCTGAGTTATGCAGACAATCAGAACATTGAAATTAAAGATGTATGGATGAGAGTATTTGTGCAGAGCTTAGATGGGGATGTGAGAAAATGGTTCAGGGAGTTGCTTTCCAACTCCATTACAATCATTGAAGAACTCCGTGACCTTTTCCTGAGGCAGTGGGGAGACACCAAGGACCACACTTATTATATCACTGAATTTGGTGCACTCAGAAGAAAGAAAGATGAGACTGTGGCTGATTTCTCAAAAAGATTTAATAAAATGTATAGTAGGATTCCAGCAGAGATCAAACCTACTGAAACATCAGCCAAATTGACTTATGCAAATGCATTTGACCATGAATTTTCATTGTTAATCAGAGAAAGAAGAGCTGTCTCTTTGCTGAACATGCAAGATGCAGCATTGGAGGTGGAGTCAAACTTATTGGCTTCAATTAAACTTAAAAAAGAAACACCTCAACAGTTATATGAAAGGAAAGGGAAGAAAGAGGCTATTTCAACAAGTGCTGCACCTCAATCTGCTGAAGCCAAAATAGATGAAATGGCTAAACTTGTGAAGGTTCTCACTGCCAAGCTGAACAAACTAGAACTGGAAAAGAATTCTGCCAAACCTACTCCAGAGGCTCAGAGGAATCCAAATAATCAAAATCAATTTAGGAGGCAGTTTGCTCCTAGATTCATCCCAAGGGAGAGAAGAAATAATGACATTCAGCAGGAAAGGAGAGAGAATGAAGAGCAAAAAGTGCCCCCACCTTTTCAAAATAATGTAGCTGATGAAGAGGAGGTTGATGAACAGCTCCTCTTTGAGGAGACTGAAACTGACCAAGACATGAATCACTTTGGAGATGGTTTATCCATAGGTTTTGTAACAGAAGGGGATTTTTTAAATTCTGAATTTTATGATGCTGATTTGTATGAAGTTGAAGATGATCTAGAGTTTGAAAAAACTACTGTAAATGGTGCTGCTAATCAGAATGGATTCAAAAAGACCATCAATCTCAGATCTGGTCCGAAACAAGTAGTCCAAGCTCCCAAGAAGAAATCTGCTGTACCTGCTGCAAATGTTCCAGCTGCAAATGTTCCTGATAAACAAGTTGTTGGTCCTGTCACAGAGAAGAAGAAGCCTGTAGAAAAGTCCAAGAAAAATGCTAAAATTGAAGAGGTAAACAGGTCAGCTCAGAATTTCAATTTGGAAACTGAATTAGGAAAATTGAAAATTCCTGTCCCATTGACTGAACTTATAAAGAATCCATCTTTTAAACAAACAATCTTAAAAGTTATGAATTCTGCTAGTAGTCAGCCTACTGCCAGTGGTCAGCGTGTTTCCGATACTGTCAATTTGCAAGAAGAAATCCCAAAAATATTTATTGGTTCTGCCCTAGCTGAGAAAACAGAAAATGAAGCTGGTCCTTCTCCTCCCTTCTATGTTACCTTAACTGTCCATGACCAGATGATCCACAATTGCTTATTAGACTCCGGAGCATCCCATAACTTAATGCCCAAAGCTGTGATGGAAGCCCTTGGCCTCAGTATCACCAAACCTTACCATGACTTATATGCCTTTGACTTTCGAGCTGTCAAGTGTCTGGGGGTAATTAAAGACATGGTTGTTAACCTTACTCAGCTGCCCATGAAGAGTGTCATCATGGATGTTGTTGTAGCAGACATCACACCCAAGTTTGGTATGCTTCTTTCAAGATCCTGGGAAAAGAAGGTTGGAGGAACCTTGCAGATGGATCTCTCATATGCCACTATTCCTATTTTTGGTGGAGAAACAAGAAGACTATACAGAGAATTACAGTTTGCATACATTGTCGCAGATGACAAACACCCCATAAATCATCCATTGTACTCTGTTGATAAAGATCTTGGTACTTTCATGTTAAATTTTACTGATGAGGACAATTCAGGTGGTCTATTACAAGTAGAAAAAGATCATCCTATAAAACACTACAGAGAAGAAGAAGATGCATTGTGGGAGCTGTATTTTGATGGATCCTCTTGCAAAGAGGGTGCTGGAGCTGGAGTTTTTCTCATTTCTCCTGGAGGTGAGATAGTAAAACTTATGTATAAGCTGGAATTCATTACTACTAATAACACTGCTGAGTATGAAGCTCTGTTGCTGGGATTGAAGGCTGCAAAGGACTTGGGTATTCAACAAATTTCTGCATTTGGCGACTCCAAGTTAGTAGTTCAACAAGTAAAGAACAAATATCAAGTAAAGCAGGGTTTGTTGAAGATATACAGAAACGAGGTATGGGATATGTTAGAAAATTACTTCATAGCATTTAACATCTCTCATATTCCCAGAAATCACAATGAAACTATAGATTCATTAGCTCTAGCAGCTACATACTTCAGAATTCCAAAAACTACCCAGTTAAGGTATCCAATAGAGGTGAGATATAGACCAAGTGTCCCTGACAATGTAAAGCATTGGAGAGTATTTGAAGATGATGTGGAAATTAAAATATTTCTTGAGCTGACAGATGAGTTTTCAAATGCTCAAATCGATCAAGATGAAGGAGAAGAATAGGATGATGTTTCTGCTGAAAATGAGTCTGCTGAAAATCAGTTTCCTGAAGATAAGATAGCAGGCCATAAGATCATTGAGCTAAAAAGTAACTTCATTCCTAAAGGTCTTGTGCCTTTAGAAAGAATTTTTACCAAATATGACACTCCTTCCAAACCAGTGATGCAATCCTCAGAAGATAATGTTGTAGACTGCAATATTGGTACTGAAGAAAATCCAAGAATGGTAAAAATTTCAAAGTCTTTGACAGCTGAGCAAAGGGGCAGATATATTAAGCTTTTGAAAGAACATGTGGATGTGTTTTCATGGTCCTATGATGAGTTAAGAACCTATGATACCTCAATCATTCATCATAAGGTTCCCTTGAAGCCCAATGTTAAACCTTTCAGACAGAAATTGAGAAGGATAAATCCATCCCTATTTCCAGTGATTGAAAAAGAGATAAAGAAATTGTTGGATGCTAAGATCATAGTGCCTCTCAGGTACTCATCCTGGGTTGCAAATCTTGTACCTGTTAGGAAGAAGAATGGGGAGATCAGACTCTGTGTTGATTTCAGGAATCTTAACCGGTCTTCATTGAAAGATAACTATCCTCTTCCGAAGATTGAGCAGGTCTTACAGCACGTTGTTGGAGCACAAAGGATTTCCATGGTGGATGGATTCTCGGGGTACAATCAGATTGCCATCCACCCTGAAGACAAAGAAAAGAAAACATTTACCACCCCATGGGGGACCTTCATGTACGATAAAATGCCCTTTGGTCTGATGAATGCTGGAGAAACTTTTCAAAGGGCAATGGACATTGCATTTGTAGGTGAGAAAGATAAGTTTGTTGTCATTTATTTAGATGACATCACTGTGTTTTCACAGTCTGATGATGAGCACTTAAAACATTTGAGACAAACTTTTCAGAAATGCAACAAATTTGGACTGTCTTTAAACCCCAAGAAATCTCATTTTGCTGTTCAAGAGGGCAGATTGTTGGGTCATCTGGTGTCTGCTGATGGCATTAGAATTGATCCGGAGAGAGTCCAAGCAATATTGAAGATCAGTTTGCCCAGAAGCAAAAAGGATGTGCAATCATTTATTGGCAAGATCAATTTTCTGCGGTGGTTTATTCCTAATTTTGCTGAGACCATCAAACAAATCACAACAATGTTAAGGAAGGACCAAGAGGTTAAATGGACTGTTGAAGCAAAGGCAGCTTTCAAAAAAATCAAGGTGGCTCTGACTGAAGCACCGGTGTTGGTAAGCCCTGACTTTACTAAGGAATTTCTTACTTTTTCTTTTGCTTCAGCAGATACAATTGCAGCTGTCCTACTTCAGAAAAACAAGGAAGGACTAGAGCAGCCCATTGCCTTTTTCAGTAAGACTTTGAGGGATTCTGAATTAAAGTACAGCATTCTGGAAAAACAAGCATATGGCCTTGTGAAGGATCTGAAATTTTTCAGAATTTATATTCTGCATTCCAAGGTGATTTCTTTTGTTCCAAATGCAGCAGTGAAAGATATTCTGACACAGCCTGATAGTGAAGGAAAGAGGGGTAAGTGGATTGCTAAAATTATGGAATATGAGGTGGAAATCAGACCTACTAAACTTGTCAAAGGACAGGGATTGGCCAAGCTGCTTGCTGATTCAAATTGTCAAGCATTAGGTCTGCATATCATGGCTGAAGACAGTACCCCTGAAGAAGATCAAATAGCACTTGAAAAGGAAAAGATCATGGACTCTTATTCATCTTCAAACTAGTATGCTGATATTGTTTATTTCCTATTATTTTTGCAATGCCCTGATCACTTAGATAAGAAGGCTGCTAGGTCTCTGAAACTGAAAGCTACTAAATATTGTTTGCTGGAGGGTCAATTGTTTTGGAAAGACCCAGGAGGTATTTTGTTAAGGTGTTTGGATCAAGAGGAAATAGGTCAAGTAATTTCAGAATCTCATGAAGGAGCTTGTGGAGGGCATAAATATTGGAAAACCATAGCTTACAAAATCTTGAGAGCTGGATACTATTGGCCCTCCCTCTTCTCAGATGTTTACCAGCAGGTGAGAACTTGCATACCCTGTCAGAAATTTGCAGGTAAACAGAAGTTGTTATCTTTGCCCTTAAAGCCTATTGCAGTCAGTGCCCCTTTTTAGCAATGGGGTCTGGATTTTATTGGAGAGATCAATCCAGCATCTTCTGGACAGCATCATTGGATTTTGACTGCCACAGATTTCTTTACAAAGTGGGTGGAAGCCATTCCTACAAGGAATGCTACTGATAAGGTGATTATGGAGTTCATTGAAGACAATATTCTGAGCAGATTTGGCTGTCCACACAGATTAATAACTGATAATGCCAAGGCCTTCAAATCTAAAGCAATGGTGGCTTTCTGTGAAAAAAATGGCATTGTTTTGAAACATTCAACTCCCTATTACCCTTAGGGAAATGGCCAAGCTGAATCATCCAACAAGAATGTCATTCAAAGCATTAAGAAATTACTGAAACATAACAAAAGGTCTTGGGATTCGATGCTGAAGTATGCATTGTGGGCAGACAGGATTACAGTAAAACAGGCCATTGGTACTTCTCCTTTTCAGCTGGTGTATGGAACAGAAGCAGTGTTCCCCGTTCAGTTGGGAATTCCGGTGATGAAATTCCTCCAAAACTCTCCAGAGGAGCCTGATGACATGCAAAGGAGGATTTTTGAGATGATAGAGCTCCAGCAGCATAGAGAGAAAGTGGACAAAGAAGCTGAGCTGTACATAGCTAAAGTAAAAAACAGGTTTGACAAAAGAATTAAAGAGCATACATTTTCAGAAGGTGAGTTAGTCTTAAGATGGCATGCAAGAAAGGAACAGAAAGGTAAGCATGGAAAATTTGATAATCTGTGGTTTTGCCCCTTTCTGATAGCTAAAGTTTTGGAAAATAATACATTCATCTTGCAATCCTTGGAAGGTGAGGAATTGCTCAGCCCTATCAATGGGCGATTCCTCAAACATTTCTACAGTTTATGAGATCATTTTCACTCTTCATTGTACATACCGGTGTGAGTGAGGTTGAACAAAGACTCCATAGCCCAATGGAAGTTTTTAGATAGGTGAATAAATGACAGAAGGCACTGGTCTACAGGTTCTTGAAGCCTCGTAGGGAGGACTTCATCTCGCAGCTGGAGCCAGATGTTGAGTTAGTAAATTTTTCCTTCATTTTTGGTTTATTTCCTCTAGTTTTGGTTTGTTTTTCAATCACCCTCAGTTAAATTTTTGGTTTACCTTTCAGTTTTGGTCTCCTTAGAGATTCTATTAATGATTGAATAGTTTTTTGAACACATTTTGTTTAGGTTTTATTTGATTTTTAGTGGTCTTTTTAGTTTTTTAAAAAGGGGTAAAGAAGGTCTATGTTCAAAGGTTGAATCAATAATATGTTTAGAGACAAAGCAAACTTGTTTCTAAGCCAAGCAATGCTTTAAACCTTCGACAATTTAGCAAAAAGCTGCAAAACCGCGAGAAATTGGCCTAGAAAATATTCTTGTAGCGCTGGTGGAAAATTTAACAAAGGGCGCGCTACAAGAAAATCGCGCCCCTTTGTTTTTCAGATATTTTTGCAGTTTTTCATCATGGCTTTCATCTGGAAGTGATTGATTGGGTTTTACAAGGTGTTTAACACGTGTGAATGCAGTTTAGACACGAATCCTAGCAGTTATCAGTCATGCAGCCAAAGCAAATTCATCATTGCTAAAAACGTGGAATCAGTTGAGAAGATCATCAAATCTCGGCTTAAACTGTCAAATGTTTCGTTCCACATGCATTTTTATAGGAAGGCGAGTTCGTGGAGGAGAATCAAAACGCTAAAAAACTGGATTATGTTCCTGTGAAGGAAGACAGCATTGGCAACGCTAGCAGAAAGTTAGGGATTCTTAATTCTTTCATTTGCGGTTGAGGAGATGACCTGGAGACACTTGTGCACCTGAGGAGAGAGTGTTGCCACTTTAAGACGAAGCCTTAAGCCATGAAATTTAAAAATTGGTAGGTAACTTGCTATAAAACCCTTATAGTTCAAAACTTGGGTTTTTCTTGCTGCTTGGTGATTTGAAGAAATTGGCTGTTAAAGATGATAGAATGGGACATAAGATAAATATTCCACCACTGAAGTAGTCACCAGGAGCTGTGATAAAGAATTTGAAGGAACAGAGCAGTAAAGAGGCTTTGAATATAAAGCTTTCAGCTTGTGATATTGTAGTGACTATTTGAAGGCAGATAGTTTATAATTTGTTCTCCCATATATTCGAAACTTTGGTGATGATGCATGGTGATTGTCAGGAGCTGATTGAATGGAGTTTTGTCTTTGACCTAATGCAAATATAAACTAGACATTACAGAAGACAGCATTCAAAAAATTTATAGATTTACTGGTTGTGCTCATTTTTTACACAGAGGCTGTTTTGATGATTTATTCGAGTGGTTTGAAGACTGTGGAATTGTCATGATATGTGAAATTATCTACTGGGAGAATCATGCTCGAATGGCTGCAGGACATGTAGGCTGTATGTACAGGATTTGGTGACAGTTTGTGGCTAAGATAAAGATTTTGCAAACACTGGTGTATTTGTTCCTTCTTTTCATACTGACAGTCCAACTTGATTCGATGAGCTTATGGGTGATGTTGTGTTTGAAAATATGAAGCTGTCTTGATGCTTTTTGGATGCAGGGATTCAAGTGAAACATTAATATAAAATATCCATATTCATTGACTGTTTTCCATCGCATTTGAAACACTCTGGACATTGCAGTGCCATTTTGAAGGTTTCAAACCAGTTGGTCATAAAGATGGAGTTTATGTTTGAAGACACATCCTACTGTTTTTCCTAAACCCTAAAACCAGGAATTGGATTGGCTTATGTACTCAAATAGTTTGATATTCTGCCCGATGGTACAGTTTGGAAAATCAAGCAGAGACTATTGTGCATATGACAGTTTTCACGTATGTTTGATCTGATTTCACAGTGTATCTATCAATGAAGCAAATTGTATGGTGGAAATAGGGGAAAATTGACATTGCAGGCCTATACAGGGGTACCTAGTAGAGTGAGAAGGAGATCAAACAACAGCAAGCCCAGTTTTAAAACATTTCTGAAACCTCAAGTCAAACTGTTTCTATCTGCTGAAAGGAGAATATGGGAAAAAGTGGAAAGGTCAATAGGGCTGAGCCCACAGACCTAACCTGGGTTCAGAAACTTCCAGACTGTGCAGAACTGTTTCAGCAGGCAGGATGGTTGAATTTTTTCAAGAAGATTGATGGTTTCAATGCTCAGGTGTCCTGCAAGTTTTCCAAAGGACTTAAAGAAGATATGTTCATGATGGATGCTCTGAAATTCAAGTTAACTGTGGAGTTAATAGCAGAAGCTACTGAGATCAGCAATGAGGGAGAGCACTGGTTTAAGAAATCACCTTTTGAGTTTGAACCCCAAAGATTCTTATTGCCTAATATGACTCCTGACTGGAGCAAAGGTATCCTCATACAAAATTTCAGGAAGGAGTGGATTAAGCCTTTAAGAATTCTTCAAAGTTATGTGACTTGTGAAGGAAGATATTCATTTGTCTTTAAATACCACTTCAGGTTCCTGCAGCACATAATAGGAGTTTCAAAAATGAACTTGCCCTTCTTTTTCTTAAAAATCCTGCAGAAGATGTCAAGTAAAATAAAGCCACAGGATGATCACACTTCCCAGTCACTTTTTCACCATGGTCTCATTAAATTGATCATCACTACAGTGTTGCAGCATGAGGGAAGGAATTGCGATTTCTTTTTATTTTGGTCAGATGTTCATCGTCAAAAAGAAGACCAACAACCAAAAAGACAGACTGACAAGGGTAAGGTTATGATCAAAAATCTAGGTCACTCACTCAAATCCACAAGTAAAGATGAGGTCAAATCCAAGAAGGTGACAGAGCAGGTAGCAAAACAAGTGAAGGATGACAGTCAGCTCAAAGTGGTTTCAGATTACCCTAAAGCCAAATACTCATTGTTTGTAGGTGAAGATGTACAGCCTTGTTTGAAGTCACCACCAGTAGTACATTCTGAGCAAGCTAGGACTGTTGATATAGAAGGAGCTGATACTCATGAAGAGGAATTACAAACTAAACCCAGGAGCCCTCTTACCATACTATCCGAAGATGAAGGTTATTTACTGGAAGATGAGCAGCAGATTTTTGAGACAGAGCCAAGTACAGAAGCATGTGGAGACTTTACTACCTCAAAGGTAAAATCAGACAAGTCTAAGAAAAAGAAAAAGAAGGAGGTAGCTTCATACAGAAGGTCATACAAAAGGCCTCAAACCAGACCTACTAACAAGCTGAGATGGAACATGAAAAAGCTGCTTAACCCCAAATTAGAGTCCAAACAAGAAGCTGTGGTGATTAGTTCTTCCTCTAGTGAAAAAATAGAAATGGTTGAAAATAACAGTAAAGGTAAAAGAAAGAGAACTGTCCAGCCTTCCTCCTCTCCTAAACCTACAGAGACAAAGCCTAGGTCTGAATTAGTTGAAATAATTGCTGAAATTAAAGATAGACTTACCAAGCAGCAAGAAGAAGATACAGCAAAGGCAGATGCTTTTGGAGATCATAAATTAGATGAAGAGGATCAGGATATTCTCAGGCAAGTAGGATATTTAGTAGAATCAGTTGTTCATGATGATTTTTCTGATCTTTTAATACAGGAGGACAATATATCAGAGATCCAAAATTTTGATGAAGAAAATGTATAGGAAAGTATTCAGAGATACAGGAAACACATGAAGCACCTGCAACAAATGAATGATGGATTATTCAAAGTTAATAAAGAGCTGGTAGAGAAATTGCAGGATATGCATAAGCATTTTTTGGAGATGTCAGAAATTTCTAAAGAAGTCCTTAGCAGGAAAAGGGTTGCTGACAGGTACTGTGCAAAGCTGGAGAAGACCGTTGACCACTTTCAACAGGAAAATGAAGATTTGCAGAAAAGGTTAATTGACAGGGAGAAAAAGGACAAAAGAGCTAAGAAAAGGATTTGAAGCCTAGATGGAATATCTCTCTTTGTAGAGGCATCGAAGAAGATCTAAATCAGTTATTAGTTAGTGGTAATTTTGGATAAACATTTTTGTTAAGAATTTGCTATTTTTAGCAAACCATGTAATTTTGTAAAAAGCTACTTTTTACTTGACGTAGCTTAGGGATTCGATGGAGGCAGTTAGGAGGAAAAACCTAACTGATTTTGAGATGATGTCTATTTAGAAGAAGGATCAAGTCATTGTAAGGGTTAGGAACTTTTGGGAGCATCAGGAGGTCTGCTAGCTGATTATACTTTCAGGCTTGTTCAGTGATAGGTACTGTAACTCTCTTATGCATGTACTGATGAAACTATGAATATATGACTCTTTCCCCTTCATTTAATCTGTGTTGGCTTTATTGTGGGCTTGTTTAGCTTCTTAATTGACAAATTCAGTGCTGGTTAATGTGTATTTTCTGGTGTTGCTTGTCTATTATGTGTGAATTTCAATACAGACTGTTTGTTGGATTTCTGTGATATATATGCATCTTTAACAGTTATATGTGTTTGATTTAGTTGTTGCTTATTTGCTGAGTGTATTCCCTGCATTTTCTTGAAACTTACAACCAAAAACACATAAAACAAAACCCTAAACCCTAGTTTGAATTGACTTTTACTCTTGAGATTGTGTTGGCTTGTTCCCCTAGCCTTAGGAACAATTTCTGGCACAAACACAGACCAATGTCATCAAGTTCACTAAGAGGGTATGTATACTATCTTTCTTTCATTAATGAATTTTCCAGGAAGACATGGATTTACTTCATGAAGAACAAAGATGAAGTTTTCAGCAAGTTCATGGAATTCAAAGCCTTGATCGAGAACCACATAGAAAATAAGATCAAGACATTTCGATCAGATAATGGTGGAGAATTCACATCAATTGAATTCAAAGACTTGTGCAAAGAATTAGGGATTAAGAGGGAGTTATCCACTCCATATAATCCACAATAGAATGGCATTGTAGAAAGGAAGAATAGAACTATCATGGAAGATGCAAGAGAAATGCTTCATGATCAAGATCTTCCCATGCATCTATGGGCAGAGGCTGCTAGAACAACGGTGTATGTATAGAACCATACTCCACACAGAGTATTCAAGAACAAGACACCTGAAGAATTCTTTTCCAATAAGAAACCAAAAGTTAGCCATCTCAAAATATTCGGCTGTCAAGTGTACATACACATTCCAAAAGAGAAGAGAACAAAATTAGATCCTTGAGGAAAGAAGGGTATATTTGTGGGATACTCTGAAAGCTAGAAGGCTTACAGAATATATTTCCTAGGATTCAAGAAGATTGAAATAAGCAGGGATGTAACATTTGACGAAGACTCAACTTACAACAAATATAGAAAGAGATCTGTTGAAGAACCTGAAGAAGCAAAAGCACCCAGAACTCATGATACGACCATGAATGAACAAATTCAAGAAGAAGATCCAGAATTTGAAGAACCACAAGAACCTGTAGATCCACCTCAGTAGAAGAATCCTCATAAGAGAAAACATGCTTGGGTATGGGAAGTTATCCAAGGATCAAAAAGATATGGGGCTCCATAAGAGAATCACAGAGAAAGAAAGAGAACCGGATCCTGCTCCGGATATGTAGCTTTACTATGTGACTTTATCAATAAAGAACCTTCCAATTATGAAGAAGCAGCAGAATGGAAGGATGCGATGATCGAAGAGTATCAATTGATCATGAATAACGATGTTTGGGATGTTGTCCCAAGACCAGAAGGGAAGTCAGTTGTAACTTCCAAATGGATCTACAAGATCAAGCATGCTGCAGATGGTAGCATAGAAAAATATAAGGCAAGATTCGTGGCTCGTGGCTTCTCACAAAAAGAAGGAATATATTATGAAGAAACCTTTGCACCTATAGTCAGATACACTTCCATTAGATTAGTACTTGCTCTGGCTGTAGTGATGAAATAGAAGATACACCAAATGGATGTCAAGACTGCTTTCTTGATTGGTGTAGTGGAAGAGGAAGTGTACGTAGAGTAGCTACTCAGTTTTGAGACACATGATAGGGAGTCTCATGTGTGTAGATTAAAGAAATCCGTCTATAGTTTGAAACAGGCACCTAGGACATGGTACGGCAGAATTGACAGCTTTCTATCTAGTTTGGGTTGTACCAAGAGTAAAGCAGATTCAAACCTTTACTACAAGGTTGAAGATGGAAACCTAGTGATGCTACTACTGTATGTAGATGATCTGTTTGTAACAGGTATGGATGGGTTGATTGCTAATACGAAGAGGAAGCTTGCTGCTGAGTTTGAAATGAAGGACTTGGGTATGATGCACTATTTTCTAGGCATGGAGGTGTAGCAGAATGCAGATGGTATCTCCCTCGGACAAGGGAATTTGTTGGGATTAGGGCAGACCAGGGTTCTATACTTTTGTCTTCGCACCAACAAAAGACCCACAGTGTTGACCCTTTCGGCAACAACCTGTGAACAGGTTGCAGTCTCACCCGAAACAAATATGGGGTGCCGTATAACCAGGTTTCTACAAGCAGAAGAGGGATATTACCATACCTTTAGCTTCTAACAAATGATAATCATAAAATACAGAGCTTTGACATTCACTTATTTAGCTTCACGGTAAGATAAACAAACAGTGCCTTGCTTAACCCTTTACTGGGAATTCATAGCGAAGTTAATATTTAACAGTGATCTTACTTATCAGTTATATATTTATCAATGTGTTGAGGCCTGGAAAATCGCAGTCCGCAATAGTAAAGGATTCTCCCCAATCAGCGTTCCCAACTAGCCCGCTGACTGTTTGGTATAGGGAATCTGTCCAGTTTGCGGTCCGGCTACCGTAGGTCAAAGTAACAATGAGGGTTTACCGGTTGCGGCCCGGTCCACCGGAATTTGTATTTTGACGTAATATATGCAATGCACATGCCTATCTAAACCATGCAGGGTGATAAGGATGCCGGGAACCACACAATGTGCTGCGCAGGTTCTTACCTCTCGTCTTATGTTCGCAACACCTAAATCACATATGCAACTATAAAAAAATAACTAACTATCTATCCCCGGGGAGCCATAAAATCATTATTTGTGAGTAATGTACCACTTTCATATATGTTAAACAAAATTACAGATAGCTGCTATTTACGTTTACAACACATGAATGAGAAGATATTCTAACAACCAGATAGCCAATTGTTATATACAAACACATACATTACTCTAAGTGAAATTTCCATAAATAAAATCAGAAATTATTCAACCAGACATAGGTCATAAAGTTAGAACAATCTCACGATTCACAGACATAAGCTGAAAAACAAAGTAATTCATCTTTCCGCCGTCCATGGTACAACATTTGGAACACTTCACTGTCTTTTCTTCAACAGGCAAACCAAAAACTCTTTATTGCAAAATGAAGTAGTTCTTCTTACAACAAGTCTTCCAGTCTAACTGGGAAAAAAGCCCTTTCTTTGTCTCTCTTCCCTAGTTTTATACAAAAAACAAAAATGCTTGGGTTGCCCAAAGTGACCTTTGGACTCCCCAACGTTTCAATTTCTCTCAAACCTTTACAAAATATTACATTATACAAAGTTTGACCAGTCCTTCTCATTTGGAGGGGCCCGCTTGGTCTTCCAAAAATTTCCTCCATGCTACTGCCTCCTTGGCGAGTCCTTCAAACGATTGGGGTTCTAGGAATTGTATATTCAGCTCGAACTTATCTGCTTGCTTCTGAATGGCTTCTATCCTGGCCTTGTTCAGACGCACCTGTTCCTCCAAGAGCTCTACACTAATAGCTGTATGTCCAATTTCATTTCTCAGGATCGGCTCATCAAGGGCTCTGATGCATTGGACCTTGGCTTCTCCTTCCTGATGCCTTGTCTGCAACATCCCTGTAAATGTATCATGATCAGGGAATTCGGGTAACCTATGTTCAGCTTCCACTTGACAACGATTGTAGGCGACAAGAGCTCTTCTAAAGAACTCTGTACATGCTCCCTTCGTTTTATTCACTGTCTTATGAAAATCCTCTGCAGAAATAACAGCAAACTCGATCAGATCGTGGTCCCGCTTCAAAGCCTGCTTGTCTTTAACTGGTAGCTCAGCTGGGATTTCTTGATCATCTTCTACTCTGGTTATCCTTGAGGTCAGCACTTCCAGGATGTCTTGTGATCTGTCCACGAAATAAGATGCTGTATTTAATATTTCATCCAGCCTGCCATCAATCTGCAGGATTTGACACCTTTCTTCTTCCAAGGCCGTTTGCAGTTGCAGCATCCTTGCCTTCTGAGCCAGGATGTGATCTTTGACTGGCTGCAGATCTACATGCTGCTCCTTGGATGCCTTCAGCTGCTCCTACATATCTCTAACATATAAGGTATTGGATTCATAGATGTCCTTCTGCTGCTCCATTATCTCTTCTATCTTCGTTTTCATTTGTTCCCTTTCGTCCTTTAAGTCCTGAATTTCTTGATGTGCCTTACTCAAGGATTCTTGGGTAGTTTCTTTCGCTTGTGCTTCCTACTGGATAACATGAATTTCATGCTTTGGGACCTCCACCTCTTTGAGTGCATGCTCGTATTTTCTCTTTAACCTGTTGCTCTCCTCCCTCTCCCTTCTCAAGGTGTCCTTCAGCTGAGTGGAGGTTTTCTTGGTCGAGTCCATCTCTTTCATCATTTGATCCACATTGTCCTCCGTAGCGTCTAGTGCTGCTCTGCCAGCCCTTATGACAAACTTGGGGTCTTTATCCGTTCCGACCATCACAGCTTTGTTGGTTATCATAGTGCTGGCCATCCCTTCAGCCCCTACCTTTTGCTCAGTTCTTCTCATGATTCTTTTGGTTGCCCTGTCGTAATACACCGTGCTAAAATCAGGGACCTCTTCCCCTTTCTTTGGTGTAAAGGGTATTAACTGGAGCATAGGGGTGGAAGGAATGATGGTAGTGGACACTTGCATGGTCCGCACCTCAGGGTTTTCCCCACCCTGACTTTGTTATACTTGTGATCCAGAAGCCTGCTGCTGTGTCATCACTATCTTCTCGGCCCCTTGTTGCCGAAGCTCTTCCTCTGTTTTCTTCTGAGCTTCCTCAGCTGCTTGCTTTACCTTTTCAGCTGCTTCCTGGGCAGCTTTCTTCTTTTCTTCTTCTCCCCTCTGGGACCATTCTGCAGCTTCTTGCTCTAGTCTCTGGGCTTCTTCCCTGATTCTTTTAGCTGTTTCTTCAGCCCTGGCCTGCTCAGCTTTCTCCTGCTCAGATTCACCTTGTGGTTTGAGCCTCTTACCGAGCACTGTCATGTTAGCAGCCCTCTTGAAAACAGATTCATCCCTGTCAATGTGATGAGTGTACTCATAAAATACTTTGTGTTTCTTCCAGTGTTCACTCATTCTCTCGTGAGTATCATTCCGTCTAAAGGTCATCTCCCCGAAACGGAACTTTTCTAGTTCCTGTATAAATTCAGGAGCCTGCTTCACATTTGCAAAGCTGCAACTAGCTAGCTTGAAAGGCAGGGGAGGGTAGGAAGACTTCTTCTTCTGGAATAGGAAATTCCCAACTCCATCTATATACACCTGTCTGACGGCTTCCTTATGTATGATATAATCTGTCGCATACTTGGGCAACAGATAAGGGGTCTTTGACCCACCAAACATCCTCAAATACATCCCATTTTCTGTCAAAAAATAGTCACCAAACTCTTCTATGACCTGCATGGCCTCCTCTGACATACAGTTGGATTCCTTTTTAAATATGAGAGTGAACAGGTGCATGATGAACTGTTCACAGATCTCTCGATAGAAAGTGTGGTATTGACTAACTCCCAACATTTTATATGCTACATATACGGGCATCCTGTTCTTCTCCCAAACACATTTAAGCCCGCGTAAAGACTGGTGGCACAGTATGCAATCAAGTAGGATTGAGCTCATGTAAAATTCATACCTTCTCCATACCTTTCCTTCTGAAGCTGCAGCCACACAGGAGGAGAGGTTGCTGGAGACTATGCTCGCCCAATTGAAAATGGTTCCTTCTATTGCTATAAAAAACATTATGGGCACCCATTCTAACTTAAACAATCTACCATTTGCCCTTCCAAATATTATGTTTAACATTAAAGCTATGAACCGGTAAGTGGGTCTGAGAGTGGCTGTGTCATAATCTTCAGTCACCCTGTGTCGGAAGATCTTGCCCGGGAAGAGCATTCTTTTCAAGGTCTCCACAAAGTCCATCTGGAGATCATCCAACCATCTATCTGTAAGGAAAAGCTGAGGCTCTAGGAGATGGTAAGCTAAAGCTACATAACCAGGGCTAAACGCAGCATAGCCCTGGCCATCGACGTTACAGATGAGCATTGAATTGTGGTTTGTATGCGGTAGCACCCATCTCATTAACTCGGAACACGGGAACAACTCAGGCCTGGGGGCGACCTTCATGATAGCTGACTTCTCTATATTTGCATATATGGGTGCCTCCTCTAGCCCCATATCCGGGACTTCTCTTCGGGAGATCATCCTGTAAATATCTCCCCACTTGTATTCTGGCTCCACCCCTGTGACACATTGAGTGTCCTCATAAATGTATTCAATTTTTGTTTCTACTTCTGCGGTAGGAACCTCCTCTACTGCTGGGGCCTTCTTTCTCTGTCTTTTGGACATCTTGAAATCTTCCTGTAATGCAAAACATCATGATATGAAGCCATTCAGATTTTGAAAATGTTAAGAAGTAGTTTATTCTTTCTCCATTTGTATATGTGGCTACAATGGTATCAGTCATAGGTTCTTTATATTGCAGAATTTGACCTTAGTTATGCCATCTGTTGAGCTATGCTATCATCTTATATCAGTGTAACACATATATGCATAACCAACCTACATTATGATTATCTGAACTTAGCAGCACAAAACTCAACCCATCTCTGCAATATAACTAACCATAAATGCTTTAGGATATACTTCATCAAATGGTCTGCCATCGAGACTAATCAATATATTAATTTATAACAATGACAGTAAGTAATGCAAATGCAAAACCAACACGATTATCCTGCGAACTTAAACCAGCCCTAGCAAGAATAAGAATAGCACAGCCTATGCCGCTCGCAGCCATGATAATTACATTGGTGCGGTCATGAAATACGGGCACCCATGACAATCCTTCGCGCAGAGGACACCAATCAGCGCCATTGCTCATTATACCCATAAAGCTTCGAATAATGACCGCGGCACGGCCCTAGGGCTTCACGGGGGCCAACGATGGCGAATGCGCAGTGCGAAGGCTAAGACTACGGCTCGAGGAAAAGGAAATCAAACGGCCGGACATCTATCATGGACAAACTGCGAAAACCCCCCCCCCCCCAAACGTTTCAAAGTCCACATCACAACAAGAAATAACCAGGTGCAGGCGGCATAACGGCCGCCTGCACCTTGTCTTCCCCAATCGCTATGGATGAACCAAAACGCGGAGGTAGATGAAAACGTGGCTTTATAAAAGGGAAAAACCCAATCCCTCCAACGCCAAAAGCTATTCCCCCCCAATAAGATAAGACGCGGGCGCAACTGCTGGGGAGAACGGAACTACCAACCCTAGCCGCGGGTAAAGAAGAACCCCGTTTACGAACAACGAAAAAAACAGGCCGTAAATTCTTCATTATTTTCACCCTAAGTAACCCAGCCAAAACTTTGAAAAGAAGGGCTTAAGCTCCTACCTGGCAGGATTGCACAAATGAATAGGTGACAGCGATGGAGTCCTTGACCAACAGTTGGACGCGGGTACTGGTACGAAGCTCCACACAACTCGCTAGCTCGACAATGCGACAGCTCGGACGTGATAAAACAATAAAAAAAACAACCACGCGCCCCGTATATATAAAAAACTAGCACGTGCGACGAGTCAGATTAGTCGGGCCGGATAGGAAAGTCTCGGCGGGTGAATCAACCTATAAATGCCTGGAACGGCGGGACACCCTCTTCACTCCACCACCCGCATCACCAAACATAGGGCATACGCTTTAAAACGGGGTCGGGTGGCAACGGATTCATTTGTCGGGCGACCAGGAGTTTGGCGACCCCCGCAACGGCGGGTGCATCGGGGAAGCCAACATTCTCCATGGCACCGACAAACGTAATCGGCCATAAACCGTATCTCTAGATCTTTCATTGGACCGCAATGGCGGCAAGGGTAGAGTTCGTCTCCCTCCAACGCGATATTAAGAACGCGCCCGCAACTGTTATATAAAAATATACCACTCGCAACAGCAAGATGACAACCAAGAATGGAGGCAGGCCCGCAACGGCGGGGTGGACAAACAACCGGGTTCCTGCAGCCACCCGCAATGGCGGGGCGAGAAACAAAGGTCAGGTTTCGAAAGCCACCCGCAACGGTGGGGCAAAGAACGAAAATGAAGTTTCGGAAGCCACCCGCAACGGCGGGGCAGAAAACATAAAGATGAGCTGAAAAGGACCCGCAACGGCGGATCGGCCAAAGAAGAAACCTCCCGACCCCAGAAGATTTTGCAATGAACACTTTAAGGGTTATGCAAAAAACAAGTAGAAGCTCAATTCAAAAATGAAAACATGAAAACGAGGAGAAACCAGCTAAGTGAAAGCACTCAAATTCCATGAAGGCACTTCGAAATCCATAAGTTGAACTCAAAAGGATGAAAACAAGAAAAGGACTGAACTAATCCAAAGCAAAGGAGGGTCCAAAATTTTTTCAGAAATTTGGGAAAACTGTTGCAGCTGCAACAATTGGCGACTACCTGGTGAACCCCAGATCTCTGGATTAACTTCCTTTCTGAGCTTGAAACTGCATGAATTACAACTGAAATCCTCTAGACATATGCATTCCTAAGCCAATCTAGATATGCATCTTATTCATTATAAGAAGCCTCTCTTCTTGGGAAAGGGTAACACCAGCAGTATTTCACGTCTGAATAACTCTTTGGAGGCCAAAATAAATGGAGTTCATTTTACCTGCCCTTTGGGGTTGACAGCTTTGACACCACAATATTTTGACAGAAAGCGAGCAGTATTATCCTTTTGTTCCTCATTCCCATGCTATTTTGCACTTTCGTGTTTCCTGAACTTTAGTTCTTGAATATGAGTCCTCCTGTGGGCCTTTCTTACTGAATTTTTAATTCAGGATCCTCTATCCCATAGTGTCCTTTTGTGTGAATGACATGTTTTATTTCAATTCACGGACGGAGAGGATCTTGTGGCCATCTGTTACTTTATGCTTTGAGATTTATGCTTCTTTGGAGCTTTGCTCTGATATGCCTTATTCCTTTGGAAGAAGTGACTCTTAAGAGCTTCTTGGCCCTTTTTCTTGATTCATGGCATGGGATCATTTATATATGATAAACTGTCTCACTCTGTTTCCACCCCACAGGCTTAGTGCTGTCACCCCCTTGGGTGTTTAAGATGTGAAGTGGATGGAGCCTCTAAATAGTACTTCAGACCCTTTTGACTTCTGGGTTATCTACAGGGATTAAGTAAGACTTCAAATGAGTGCACTGCCTGTTAGGAATGTAACTGCTAGAATATTATTTGCACCTTAAACACATTTCTCTTGCTCAGGATTTTAGTTAATGCAGACCTCTGATGTCTCCATTGCACCCAAAAGTTTGCCTCTTATTCAAAACAAAGAAAACTAGCAAAACTGTAAGCGAATAACAGCACAACAAATAAAGAAAGCATTAAAGCATTAAAACCAAGAAAGCATCTAGCATTAAGAAAACCAATCAACTTATTTATGTACACAAGAAAAACTAGCAAAAACAAATTTCAAAAAAAAATAAAAATTTTGCCCATCCCAAAAATTTTCACCGTTAAAGTACTAGGAATGAGCGGGATTTCAGACCAGAATTGTCTAACCATGGTCCAGCTGTGCGGTTATTGAGATGGAACCCATATCTATAATTCTACAATCAATGCTTTCAGCCTGAGGGAGTTGAAGGAGCTCAGACTGAGGGTCCCTCACATGGTTGGCCCTTTTTGAGGAATGATGTTCTAGCTTGAGCTCAGTAAGGTAGTTTCCCAAAACAAAATCAGCAAGTTCGTTTCCTTCCCCCAACTTAGTGACATTATTTTTCATAAAAGGCTCTCTTAGAATCTTAATCAAGTTGGGGCTGCCCTTCTGGGGTAACCATAACTGAGACCAATCTGAAGCAAAGTACCCCTTTAGTCTCGCTGTCCAATCTCTGTTTAGAATCATCCCATACCCATCAGGAATGTCTGCTACTATGATGTCAATAAAATAGAAAATATTTTTGTTTGCAGAAAGCTGAATCATCACGTTCTTCATCTCTCCTACGACCTTGACACTAGTTCTATCAAGTTGTGTGACATCCCAGAGCGTAGGCTTCATCTGTCCATTGAGTTTTTTGCAGACTATCAGAGGCATAACATTTATGGATGATCCAGAATCTACCAAACAATTGTGGACATTATGATTTAAAATTTCAAGAGTTACTAGGAAAGGGGGAGCACTGGTCTTCATGGTATTGATGAGCTCACTCTTTTCTTCCACAGGTTGGTTAGTTGTGGGCAACTCCTCCTTTAGCTTACCAGCTGTGCTTTCTTTGTCATCTTCTACCAGCTTGGTAATATTAAGGGGTGGCTCTACTTCCTATTTGCCTTGAATATATTTAAGTGAATCCTCTTTAATCCTCATATCAGCCTGTCCCTTCATCTCCTCGTGTACCTCCTGAACTTTTAACATTATTTCATTGTTTTCAATGGCCAGATTCTCATTCTTTGTGGTTATAAGTGTAGGCTGAGATTGGAGAACATATTCTTCCATATTAAACAGTGAAAATCCATTCCATGAAAACATAGTATCAGCCTCTTTCTTTACTATGGTCTGTTTCCTCTGTTCTTCCTCACCACTGTATCCAGTTAATTCAGGATCCAACAATTTATTCATCACTCGTGTCATTGAATGCATCCATTGGGGACATCTCTTCTCAGAGTGAGGCTGCTGATGGAAGGTACAGAAATCATCACCCCCTATCTCTGTTATGTTTATTGATGCCACGTTTGGTGGTGGGG
>LPNX010085866.1:0-41017 GCA_001517045.1 Pseudotsuga menziesii
AGTTTGGTGTGGCAGTTGTGGTGACCAATCAAGTTGTTGCCCAAGTAGATGGTTCTGCCATGTTTGCAGGTCCCCAAGTGAAGCCTATTGGAGGAAACATCATAGCTTATGCTTCTACCACAAGGTTTGGGAAATGACCTTAATTTTCTTCTGTTACTTGTCATGTCAACAGTTATAGATGAATTATGTTTTAAAATTAATAATTCCAAGCACCATGGCCTTTCTGTTTCTTCACAATAATAGGCTTTCCCTCCACAAAGGTCGAGGTGAGGAACGCATTTGCAAAGTGATTAGCTCACCCTACTTACCAGAAGCTGAAGCAAACTTTCAAATTGCTCTAGAAGGTGTTGTTGATTGCAAAGACTAATATAGTCTGCCCGTCGCAGGTATAGCATCCCCATCACTATTCCTGGGGTTTGCATTTAAAAAAAAAAAAACTTATACAAAGCATGGATACAGCGACGGCCAGGCGTGGATACAGAGACGACAAGGCGTGGCTATAGGGACGTCTTATTCCTGGGTTTGCATTTAAAAAAAAAAAAACCTTATACAGAGCGTGGATACAGCGACGACCAGGCGTGGATACAGAGATGGCTAGGCGTGGATACAGAGACGGCCAGGCGTGGATATAGCGATGGCTTAGACATCTAACGAAATATAGAACATTGTCGCTCTTGCAATGCAAATTAGGGGTCGTCTCTATTGCGACGGAATTGTTTCCACGGAAAAAAAAACATTTAGATGTGGCAATATCCACGATTTTCCGTGGATATTGCCACGTTTTTTCGTGGCAAAATTGATCACTTGTACTAGTGCCGCAACACCATCGTCAGAGTGCTTTCAGGGCTACTAGATAGTGCAATTCATGCCTCCAATGACCAATATGATGACCCAAATATATTGGATAGGTTGAGAGTGAAGATGATGCCACACCATAGTGGAGACAGTGCAATTCGTGCCTCCAATGACCAATATGATGACCCATATATCCAATTGGATAGGTTGAGAGTGAAGATGATGCCACACCATAGTGGAGACAGTGGATGGGATGTTTTCTCACTAGAATATAATGCAAAAGATCCTCTGAATACCATTTTACAGAGTCTGTGATGGCCCCAAGGAAGGTGCAATAATACGCCGTAAAGGTAATTGTTAGCGGGTAAGTGAGAACAGGTAGTCTAGTATCTATCATTGTGTAACCAACATAACCTATTAATAAGAAAAATAACATCATTGGCAAACACATAAGAATTCATGTTAACCCGCCAATCTATTTTGAAACTGTTTGATAGTTTAGAAAAAGGCCTGTCTGATGAGGAGTTAGTGGATAACCTGGTTTCCTACGTCTTTGTTCGCACTTTCACCGTATGAAGCTGAAGTGACAACTTTGTTCACATTTGTCTCAAACATCTTGGTGCCAAAAACTTTACTTCATGTCAAAAATTCTTCAAGATATATGAAGGGAGAGAAAAACTGTGCAATAAGCAGTACATGATTATATGGTCATTATGAAGAAAATATATTTGTTGCACTTAAATTTTAGTGGAGTTAACATCTTCAAACCTAGGAGTTTGGTAGATATAGAAGATCTACAATCCAAACCTCTAAAGATGTAGGGTTTTGAAATCCAAGGATAAAAAATTACAAGTTACATGAATATGATTATTATATAATGATTGGATGCTATGAGGGTTGGTTTGAAGGTCATTGGGGATTTTAAGGAAAATTTTAAAGAATGATAATGTAAGAAATATAGAATTCCCAATGCACCTTATTTTAATGATAATCAGCCTCTTCTTGGTTATATTGATGGTGTCTCTCAAGAGAGGGGAAAAAAGTGTGGAGTAGGATTTATGTTGAAACTAAAGGACACCCATGTGTTTAAATTAAAGATGAAATGTGAAGGGGTACTAACACTCGAGGTGAATTGCTTGCTCTATGGGCGATTTTGTTCTTTGCTTGTACTAAGTAAATCTTTTTTTTGTAAATTGTTGGGACTCTGAAGTAGTTATTGAGGATTGTTTTGCCACATTTCACAAAGAAAATAACTTTGCTTATGCATGGAAGTAATAAAATTTATCGTTATTTTATGGAATTAAATAACTTTTATTATCTTATGGTTATAAATAGCCAACAAGCTCTTCACCTAGGATAATAGACGCACCAACACTAGATTAGAGCTTCTGGCTCTTTGGGCACTGCTTTCAGATGCCATTCATTTTGGGATCCCTCTCTTATCTGTATTTGGGTATTCACAGCGTTTTTCTCCGAACATGTTTGAAAAAACACCCCACTTTTGAGTCGTTAGTGTGATGACATTATTTCTCTGCTGCATCATGTGCCTTTACTGACCATCAATCATATCTACCGTGAACATAACTAGCAGGCTGACAGTCTCTCCAAACAGGCTCTTTCGTTGGCCCCGGGGCATGGGGGATTTTTTGGATCTTTAGATGGTATGATCATTGATCATGGGATATTTCAGTTATTTTGGCTTGTGCTGAGCTTTTCCCTTTCACTCTCTTTATGAGGCACAAGCATTCAGTTTGAATGAATGGTTATTTTGCTGACATGGATGTGCCTATCAACCTTCTTGTTATGCTCCTGATTCATATGTTTTTTGGTCTCTCACGAATTATTTAAGATAGATTTTCTGACTTGTTGCTACATGAATGATGAGAAAAGTCTGCCCTTCATAGACTTTATGCTTTCCTGTCCCCATTTTGGTTGGATGACTGGGATTCTCCGACTTTACAGCTATCAGATAGATCCTCCAATGTATTTGCATTTGCGGAATTCTTTTGCATTCTGAAGGTGCTCTTAGACAGGAATGTAACGAAAAAATGTGGCACTTCTTTGCAAAGAAGAGCCTTCTTTTCATTAGACATATTTGAAAGTTTGTTAAAGGGTAAATTTGCTATGGAATTATTATGGAAATTTGAAGTAGTTATCGGGGATTGTTTTGGCACATTCCACTCTTCGTGATCCGGTGGTTCTCCGCGTGTCCTCTTCATGATCCCATGGTCCTAGCACTTAACCCCCATCCCTGCATGTTTGCTTCATGATCCACTGGTCCTTCGCGTGTTTTCAAATTATCGAGGATTGTTTTGGAATTCTTCTGCATTCTAGAGGTGCTCTTAGAGAGGAATGTAACGAAAAAATGTGGCACTTCTTTGCAAAGAAGGTCCTTCTCTTCAATAGACATATTTGAAAGTTTGCTAAAGGGTAAATTTGCTATGGAGTTATTATGCAAATCTGAAGTAGTTATTGAGGAATGTTTTGGCACATTTCACAAAGAAAATAACTTTGCTTATGCATGGAATTAAAAAAATTTATTGTTATTTTATGGAATTAAATAACTTTTATTATATTATGGTTATAAATAGCCAACAAGATCTTAACCTAGGATAATAGACACACCAACACCAAATTAGAGCTTCTGGCTCTTTGGGCACTGCTTCTGGTTGCCATTCATTTGGGCATCCCTCTCTTATCTGTATTTGGGGATTCACAGGTTATCATCTCATGGGTGAACAAAACTGCTTCATTGAATGCCCCACTTCTGAGTCATTGGTGTGATGACATTCTTTCTCTGCTGTATCATGTGCCTTTAGTGACCATCAATCATATCTATCACGAGCATAACTAGCAAGCTGACAGACTCTCCATACAGGCTCTTTCGTTGGCCCCGGGGCATGGGGAATTTTCTGGATCTTTAGATGGTATGATCATTGATCATGGGATATTTCAGTTATTTTTGCTTGTGCCGGGATTTTCCCTTTCACTCTCTTTATGAGGCACAAACATTCAGTTTGAATGAATGGTTCTTTTGCTGACATGGATGTGCCTATCAGCCTTCTTGTTATGCTCCTGATTCATATGTTTCTTGGTCTCTCATGAATTAGTTCAGATAGATTTTCTGACCTATTGCTACAGGAATGATGATAAAAGTCTGCCCCTGGCAGAATTTATGCTTTTCTATCCCAATTTTGGTTGGATGGATGGAATTCTCTAGCTTTACAGCTATCAGAGAGATCCGTAAATGTATCTGCATTTGCTGAATTCTTCTGCATTCTGAAGGTGATCTTAGAGAGGAATGTAACGAAAAAAATGTGGCACTTCTTTGCAAAGAAGAGCCTTCTCTTCAATACACATATTTGAAAGTTTGTTGAAGGGTAAATTTGGTATGAAGTTATGATGCAAATCTGAAGTAGTTATTGAGGATTGTTTTGGTACATTTCACAAATAAAATAACTTTGCTTATGCATGGAATTAAAAATTTTTATGCTTATTTTATAGAATTAAAAAACTTTTATTATGTTATGGTTATAAATAGCCAACAAGCTCTTAACCTAGGATAATAGATGCACCTGTGTTTTTTTAGTTCTTTGGCTCTTTGAATCAGAATTCATGCAACTAGAAACAATGAAACTTCTCTGTGCAAACCCATGCAAACTAAATCTGACTAGTAAACACCATTTAGGCAGGAAGGAGGGGCGGTTTCCATGACAAGATGTTCAACCACCTCCTCCATGAATAGAAAGCTATATAATAAATTCATAAGAAATGCCAAACTGAGAAGAAAACACTTCATGTTTCAGATGGGCTCTTTCACAGGACTGCCTCTCCAGGAATCGCCCACGGCACTCCAGAATCGCCGGACACCTGCGGTTCTAACCAGCTCAACAATCACGACAAAGCATATGAACAATGCTTAGCAAAGAGGTGCAAAAAACATGAACACTAAAACTTCTAGGCGAAATGGGAGGGTAGAGCAAGGCAGCGACTGGAAACCTTCAACCATCAATGTTGTCACTTGTGGAGAAGCCCGGATTGGGTTCTAAACTTTACCTCCAAAACATCCGGAAGGCCCAACTATCAGCACGGAGGTTTTACACAGACTCAACTTGAAAACACATGAAGGACCAACGGATCACGAAGGAGACACCGAGGGATCGGGGTTGATTCTGGCTCTTTGGGCACTGCTTTCGATTGCCATTCAAGGAGAGTTTCATACAAAGAGGAGAGAACTGTAGAGAAGCAGATTTATTTCTATATTTGGTTACCAGTTAGCTAGACAACTCTAGCTACTTTGAAATAGAATTATTGTTTAAAGGTGATTTCCCACCTTTTGACAAAAGACCACAGTCAGGATAAAACACTTCATAGGTTCCAAACTGGCTAAAAATAGAGCCTATGTTGAAAAGTCCATTCAAGTGTTGGTATGGTAGTGTTTCATGTATTCTTACTTGTACAAGATGTCAAGCATGATGTGGTCAGTGACTGCAGTTTCATGCATCAAAATATGAAAGGCTCGTGCTGCTTATAAAACACACTAGATCATAAGAAAAGTCATCAACTAAAAGAAACTGTAGAATTCTAGCATATTTATTGTAAATATAGCATGTTCTTTATCAAAGATCGACCAATATGTTATGATTTTAAAAGGCCCTTTGCTACATCAGGTGTGACAGTTTACAAATACAAACCAGACAAGCTGTATAATGCAACTAAACTTGTGTATCTTTTAAAAGGAAAAACATGTTTTACAGAAATGTATTATTCCACTTGTAACCATGTTTTATTACCAACACAACAATGCAAGTATTAATCTGAGTGTGCTTTAAGTGATCTCTTTGAACCATTAGACTGCATGTCAAACTCTATTTTTTAATGCAACAAATAATTTATTAGGGAAGAAAAATAAAGTACATCACACTATCCACATTATGCTCTCAACAAGTGATCTGTTTGAACTATTAGACTGTATGTTGAACTCAATTTTTTTTAAATGCAACAAATATTTTATTTGTGAAAAAAAGAGACCATATCATACAATCCACATTATCAGGCCAACGCTTGAATGCGAAAGCTTATGCAGGAGCTAGCATATCCTCTTTGGCACCAACTTCAAGAGAATCTACCCGTTTCTTTGATGTGATGAACCTTAACATCGTAAGACATTTCTAATGGACATTGGCACTGGTATTAAAAACTGACAACATTATCCATGCGATGGCATGCTGCATGGTGCCAGTGCCCATATATCATTGTAGAAAAGTTAAAACCTCTATTCTGGAAGCACAAGCTCACTTCCTGGCTATGTAAGTTTCTCTTTTTGTGACAATTTTTGATACGATTGATATTGACCAATGTTTTCATTTAAAGGATTTATGGCCTTCAAAGTCCAATTATAGATCATACAAGAGTAAAACAAAGAATGCCCTTTGTATTAAATCCAGAACTATGGGTATGCTTGTCAATATGCAGTATGGCTTTTAGTTTAGTGTTCATAATACATATGCCAAGTTACATGAAATGTGGCTGCTATCAGAATCATCAGAAGAATCTGGTGTGGTTGTGGCACTCTCTGAAAATTAGGAATTGGGAATCGGAACCCTAACCCTTATTTGTTTTTATTAATATTATTTAAAATTTAAAATTTAAATTAAAGAAAAAGAAATGAAATCTGAATTAAAACATATCAATGGTTTTGTTTTCATACTCATCTTGCCAATTGGAGAATGAGACAAAACTGCCAAGTTTGCTGAAGATTTAATGACTACAATTGCTAGCCCAAGATGGAGAATGATGAGTAGAAGTAAAATCAATTCCTCTAATTGCAAGAGGGGAGACAAAACTTACTAGTAGTGGAAAACTATGCAGTGTAAACAATTAATTACAAACTATGATAATACATGAGCGACAATAGCTAAATACAAAGAAAGACCCATTAAATATAGAAAGACACATTGTATGTGAACTTCAATCTATAGATTAGAGTCTCAGTGCTCTAGAAGACAGACTTCCCTAAAGACAACTCACTGTACAAAACTACTAAAATACAATATTATATTAACATGATGATCACAACTAATTTAATGTGAACTCTAAATTGCTCAAGCAGGGTACTTGGAAATAAATAGCTCAAATTTTGACCAGGTTAGCAAATAATTATTTTGTAAATTGTGTGATCACTATTCCTGGAGATGATAATGCTAAAAATGATTCAAAACATGTAACTCGAGGGTAAATATGTTGCAATTATGTCTATTGGGATAAGCCTAATTCTATGGCAGAATTGTGACCGTCAAAGCTTGGGACTAATTAAAGCCAATACATCCCCCATTATGAAGTTTCAAGTCATAGTTATATAACAGCAATAAAAAACATAATAGCAAAGGGCCAATACCCAAAATAGAGAGTTACCAACCAAAAGACCAGACCTAGGAGGAAGCTGGTCATGGTCGTCAAGGATTGGGCCTGGTTGTTAGGGGTTGGTCATGGTCATTGGGGGTCTTGCCCCATCGAAATACAAGTGAATCAATGTCAAAGGGTACCAAGTTCCACCCATCATTGGGGGGATCTAGGGGCTTGGATCCCTTTAAGATAGAAAGTGCAAGGTGGGAAAGCTTTTGTCATGGTGCAAGGAACCAATAGACAGATTGCATGCACACTCCCCTTACTCTTGAACCTATCCACCAACATTGTGATGTGGCCTACTATCAGTGAACTCGTTGGCCTTGTGTTGGGACCTAGCGGAGCCAACAAGAGACTCAAGGTGAGACTTATGTTTGAAGCTACAAGGTGGCCTTGTAAAATTTGCATGGAAATCCATCTAGGCAAGGAGACTTATTCTTTTCCATTTCATGCGATGTTGCAAATAACTCATTGAGGGAAAGAGTTGCCTCACATGGTCTTTGATGCTTGTTTGATAGCTTAAGAGACATAACATCAAGATATATTTTAGGTGGCCTATTGTCGCTCTACTAACATCTCTTGGGATTAAAATACCATTAGATGGTTCTCCACAAATTCATGCTCAATTTCCCCTTGGTTAGTCAAATAAGCCATGGTTGTCTTCGAAGTAGAGATATATTTCCTTGGACATTTAGTGGTGTAGGCTATATAAAAATCAACTGGCATCCATTCCAGGTCCTGCAATAGGCCATTAAATTCATGCTACATCACACGTTTCCAGCCTCTCCAAATCTTGCTTATTTGATGACCATATCCACATAGAGAAGCCACGGTTTGGGAGATGGTGTCAATCCATGAAGAACCCATCCAAAGTCTTCCCTCTATAGAGGAAATAAATTACACAACGTCTGTACATATGCCAAGAACCTAGGGTTTTGTAGTTGAGAAACATTTAAAATATACCATGTTATAGACACATGCATCACTCAGCACCACAAGATATGTAGAACCAAATGGGTTGAGGGTAAAAAGGAGTGGTTGTGTTGTCCACATGAATTGGTCGACCACCAATAGTTTAAAAAAGGAAGGAAATTTACTTATAGAGTAGGGAATAGTCTAAGCATTGGTAGATCTACTCAACTCCTTCACGAAAGTCAGTCCATGTAAACTAGAGCTGGAAAGAAATTGTCTTCGATTATGGTTAGGGTCATTGAGCTCATGTCAGGCCTTCACGACCCACCATGTCTCTTTCTCTCACAATAGTAGACAAATGGGAAGAGGCTCATTTTTTTCTTCTTGGCATTCCATCATATTTTAAAATTCCAATGGATGAGCCAATGGTTGCTGAGGAGGCCATGAACCATGTAACACCAATATTTTGCATGTTCTTTGGTGAGGCATCAACATTGACTAACCCTAGGAGCCACTAACCCAAATTTAGAGGAATCCACACAAATATTCATGAGGGTCCTTACCCTAGTCTGCAACAACATTAGCAAGATTGAGAGAGACAAGGATAGTGACCCCCTTTTCCATTAGAATGATCAAAACAAGTATTTGACAAATTTATGTAATGAATTGGTTGGTGATGCATCAACCTACCAATTTAGATATACATGATTTCCTTGAGGTCCTGAGAGAAGTGAACTAACATGCTAATAGAACATTGAGGCTTGGAGATAGAAAACCACTATGATTCTTCACAAATGAATTCCCTCAAAAGGGGAAACAATCTACCATAGGGCTTTCCAAAACCACATAGAAAAACTTGGGAAATCTACCCACATTGGATAGTTGAGCAGGGTTGTTTTATCAATTGACAAATCATGAGTCCACTAGTTAAGGACTATGAGGGTGTTTCTACAAATCCATGGGCCACAATTCAATATTTCTTTCTCCTGTGAAGGATTGTTGAACTGGAATGGAAAGAAGCCCTTAGTAAGCATACACATGTGTGTAGTGTCAATCATAAATCTCCCAAACCTCATGGACCCAGTTTTGAAAAATCACTTTGGGGACCACCTTTTAGACAAAATACCCAAGAATGGAACCCCCCCAACATTCATAATACACAAGAGCATACTCAAGCATAGATGACTCAAGGTTAGGAGGGGGATCATTACCTTGTGAAACACTTTGGGGATGAATTTCCTTGGAGCCTTGGGTAACATTGTGAAACGTTGGTTCAAATTTGTCACCATGCAGGTTCATATAAAGTTTAGGTGAGGCCAACAAGCATTGCCTTATGAGAAGGGGCCATTGGCCAGATAAGGTTGCTAGGCCAATCAATGCAAAATAAGACTGTCACAAACATACTACCCACACCTAAATGACCACGATTTTTAGGCCACTAACTCAAAACCCTCAGCGTGGTGATGTTATGCAATCCTTTAGAAGTCTCTTCAAAGATTTGATTATCTTAAAATGTAAACCAAAAAAATGGTCACAAAGTGAAGTTGGGTAACAGAGATTTCAAAAAATGAGAATCCATGAGTTTCAACATGTAATTTAGGAACACAAATTCCAAGACATTAAACAACTTATAGTTGTAAGGAGAATAGAGGAGAAGAAGAGCAAAGAGAAGTCCATGAAAACAAAAACAGGTGTTGGTAACAATGACTTATACTGTGTTTGAATACCTCTCGAATTAACCCTAGCTTCCATATATAACTTTAACCAAGGCTCTACCTAGTGTTGCCGCCTAATTCACACCTCGAGTCACGTGGCAGAAATCTTCAAGCCACTAGGTGTGACCTTGGGGGCAAGCAAGAGTCAAGTGCTGTCACTTGATCTTGACTCCTCCGTCTGGGCTCTCTCTTAGCGAAGCCAAGGGGGGTGGTCCCTTCACTGGCAATTAATGAGTAATCATCTTTATATTGTTACCATTTCAGCAAAGTTGATAAGTTACTGAAATCTACACAGAGCGGTTGTAGTTTTTGAAAAAAAATGGCATTCATATATATTGGGGTCTACAGGAATATGTCAGGCAAACCACAAGCAAGGAGAGGTTGCAATTTCCCCATCTTATAGATGCATACATGGCATGGAAGGAAAAACGGGGCAAATTATCGGCAGGTATAAATTTTTTACTTGGTATATCTACATAAGTTTAAGTATTATTTTCCAACATACCTCTGTACTATGCATGCCTATCCTGTAAACCATCGATCCACATGCTATTGGTTTCTTACTCTGTATTTTTGTAGGCTTGCCTCAGCCTCAGTGGATGTTTTCAAAATTTATATTATGCATGAATTCATAATGACACTAGTAATATGATGGATGACAATTAATGATGTTACTGTTATTATATGTACCGTATCATCTTTATATTGTTATCATTTCAGCATCATTACTATTATTATATGTACTGTATCATCTTTATATTCTTATCATTTCAGCAAAGCTAATAAGTTATACAGGTACATCAGTTTAGTACCTGTTTCCAATGAAAAATCATAATAAAAAAAATCCATGTCTGAGCCTTGGACAAGTTTGATGGGTCTGTAAATCTGAGTAGATAATGTTGGACTATTGAGAGTTGTGAAGCATGTTTACATGCCATCGTTACATCTACTTTAAATTGAGTACAGAACACTTAATATTTATGGTAATTAACTTCCAATGGTATATTTTGATTAATTTACAGGTATGGAAAGATTGTTAGTGTAGACGTTCTCGCATATGTAGCAAATTTAGTCTTTCATATATGAAATCAAGTAGATGCTTTAGAAAAATATACACATGGCAGCATTTTGTTGCTGAATTGCACAAGGAACAGCAGCACTGGTGAGATCACAACATCAGAGAAAGCAACAATATTGCCTTGCTAACTAGTATAGACATGCTAATTGCCATAGATTTGTATTAAGAGCCTAGATATTATACCACATGGGCTACATGTGCATTTTTGTACAAATTCAGGCATTATACCTCATGCCTGCAAGGGTCTTGTACACATTCAAATTTCAGGCATTATACCTCACGCCCTCATGAGCGCAAGGGCATTTGCGTGCATGATGACTAGCCAGTAGCCATGTGTGCTTTGAGACACATGTATGCATGGTATATTTTGATTTCAATGAGAATTAATTTTTTGATTTTAAGTGTGCAGAATGTAGCCAAGATTCCTTGGTTTGCCTATATTTTTCATGCAAAGATCTCTTGCTTTAATTTTTTTTATTCTATTCTAACAATTGTTATTTCTCTTGTACTTTTTCCAGATATATTTTGTCTTTCTTGACCTTGCGGGTCTTACATTCTACACTATCAATTGATACCAAAATGCAGTTTCTATATTTATTTTTAATTTTTGTGGATTTGTCTAGCCATGGATGTTTCCTATTCACTTCTTAATTTTTTTGTTGATTGTATGGTGAAGGTTGGACCACAAATGATCTTAAATGTGTATTGTTGATTTCTTGACTAGCTGCCTCTTTCTTATTCAATGTTGTGTCTCATTTTGAAATATATTTATTTGTATTTGATTTGTAAGTTTAGATTTTGTAGCAAAATATTAACATACTTTGAACAAAGGCATATAGGGTTTAATGTTTGTTGCAAAAACCAGTTGCACCTGATTTACAAAGTCTTAGGCCACATTAAGAAAAAATGTGCCTTGCAGACAATAAACTTGCCAACTCCCCCTTTGTCTGTACAGGTGTATTGCATCCCTCCTTCTGTTTGCATGGCACATGCATTGATTTTCTTGTTCTTTTAAGTTAGTAGATATTGTGGGTACATGTCTCTATGGCCCCCTATACAATTTTATTGTCATAAATATTTTGATTGAGAGGGGACTAAAATTACCGATTCTCTAACTGTCATAGGTTTGTGACAGTATTATGGTGGCCATGACTGTGTTTCCATCTTGCTACACTGGTCTTTTGGTCAATAGGCAATTTTTCTTCAAGATCCATAATGCATCTAAAGTTTTTCCAGCCCTATTTGTTCCATGGATGATCAGTTTTTCCTGGGTTGCTGTACTTGTGGACTAACGGCAGCTCAAGATACTTGCCTCCACTAATTTTTGTTCACAACTCTTAATATTGGTTTTGCCAGTCTTTTACATTTAATACTTATTGTGTGGGTATGTGTCTCTATAATAGCCTAGTATAACTTTATTGCCATAATATTCATGGTATTAAATATTGATTGGCAGGAGCTTGCAGTTACTATTCTCTGATTCTCATAAGTTTGTGACAATATTGATGGTGGCAATGACTGATTTTTCTTCCCGATAAACTGCTCTTTTTGATGGGTAAGAAGATTTTCTTCAAGTTCCATGTCTAAATTTTACCAACCTTGATTTAGCCATGGATGATTGGTTTTTCTAAGTTTGATGCACATGTTGTGGGCTAGATGGCAACTCAACGTTGCTCCCTTACACTTGTGCATTCATCTTTACTAATTTTTGTTAGTATAACATCGATAAGTGTCTTCTTTCTACTTTTCTGCATGGATGGGGGTATATTTGGATTCAATATATAGGTTGATGCATTTTACAATGTATCACCCTTGTGGTAAACTATGATATATTTATGTATATTAGTGAGACACTGAGAGCTGAGGTAGCAAAGTTAGATTTTTGACACTATATCAAATTGAATGGACTTTTTAAGTCAAGATTGATATCAATGAATTGGTAGAACTTTCTTTCAAAGTTTGTGCTCATCTAAAATTCTTTGAATGGAGTAGATTACATGGTTAAATCAATATAGGACCTGGCCTTGAATTTCAGATGTCTTTTGGAATTATAAGGACTGGATGTGTTCATCATGTATGGTGATGTAGTTTCTAATGCCTTGCAGAAGTGGAGTATGGTCTTTTTGACTTTGTGTAATTGTGTACAAACGAAACAAAAGGTAGGCAGCTACTTTTTTGGCTTACTTGTGGCATGGCAGTGGCATGTATGCATGTGGTACTTGCTAAAATCGTGGGCATAAGGAGAGATTTACTTTAACCACAAGCAGTTACATAGATGATTGCATTTGGTAGGCAGACATTACTTTAAAATTTCAATTATTTCTTTTATTGGAGAATTGTTGCAGAGAAGAAAACCCCCATTTTAGCATAGCCACTACACATTTCTGCCATTACAAGGATTCAAGCTCTTCTTGTGGGGATTACAAATACTCGGTAAAAATTCTTTGAACATAAGTTGGTGTGAGAGGGAATCTTATTAGTTGTCATTCTTGCTATTGTGTATTTGATTTATGATGCTTGTTAGCAACCATAAATCAGATTTGTCTTCTGCTAATGTTATTGGGGATAGCTGAAATTCTATTTTATTCAGTTGGTTTAGATTGAGCAAATAATCACATCAAATGATATATGGGTTCTTAAGGCAGGGAAAGTTAGATACATGGGGTAGACATGGAATGCTCATACTATATTCATGTGTATAAGTTATAACTTATCCGAGAATGCTATGCAATTTAGTAATTTGCATAATTTTGCATTTCATGATTGATAAGGGAGAGAAACTAGTGATTAGATGCCCAATATTCAACGATTATCACATGTCTAATGGCTGGCAAGTGATATATGACAAAGCAAAGACGTTAAGGGTTGGCATTTGCTGGAGCTGATGATAATTTAATTTGGTTTGGTATTTGAAAATCCAATTCTGAATGCAGGAAGGTATTAAATTTATTAATTAGTAGCATTGGTTTAGATATTGTGCATACTGTGTTTTATTATGACTAGTAGTTTTGAAACACATATTGTATCACAAGACCTTGACATTGACAAGGATCTGGTGGCTTCGTTGGCTAGAGAAATGTTTGTGTCAGAGCTAGCCACTGTGGCAGAGAAAATAATAATTATAGATCAAGAAAAAATGAATAAAGAAAAGGAAGAGCTAGAAGATAATATTGTTTGTTTAGTAGCAGAGAAAAGGGACATCAATGCTTTGCTTCAAAGTGCCATGGGAGAGAAAGAGGGAGCTGAAAAGGGCTTTAAGGAATTTCCAGAGAGCAATGGTGAAAATCAAATAGATTCACCTCAAAGTAATGGTACTATTTTAGATGTTGCAGAAAGGGGTCTTCAGAATACTAGATTGGATTTCAAGGTCGGTTCCCTTATGGGGATCCAAGCATTGTATCTATTAATGGAAGAAAAGGAGGAGAAGATGGTTTAGGTCTGGTAAGGATACGCTTGTCTTTCAAGTGTGTTGTCATGTTTGTTTATAAACTATGTTTCTTAAATGTATAAACTGTCACAGTTTAACATTTAAATTCTTCCATGATTTTTGTATTTGTTTACTTCTCATAGGCCTCTGCCTTGAGGAACATAATGAAAACATCACGGCTTGAAATTGCAGAATTACGACGCACACTGGAAACATTGAGGTATGGTCCTATATGCTATAACTAACTAAGAAGTGTGTGACGTGCAGAACTAGAGCAACAAACCATTTAATGTCTGTGATAGAATGCATTCATTCTGTTTATTTTAGAAACTTAAACTGTTGCATATTAGCATAAATGTTTTGATATTATACAGTTGGCTTGCTATGCATTCCTTTTTTATATGTATGTTGTGCCAAGTTCAGGGCACAACTAGAGAATCTAAGAATACTTTCTGAAACTCAAACCAAAGATCTGGTTGAGAAAACACTACACATACAAGAACTTGAGGAAAAGGAGAGGGCTGCAACGAAAAAAGTAATTTTCTTGCTAATAAATATTTTAGTGCCATCTTACTCTAGAACTCCTTTGTTTTCTTGAAATTTATGTCCAGAACCTTCCATTTCTGATCTAAAGTTTCAGTTTCCTTTCAGGTTGAACATGGATACACATTTTATTATAGAATTATAAATAGAATGATTCATCCAAAAATAAGGTTTTTATTGGCCGTGTTTTCTGTGTTTTAAGGTTGAAGGTCTCGTGATGGACACCGCAGAGGAAGAAACAGGCAGGTTGAGGGAGGCTGCTGAACAAGAAGCAGCGGCTGGAAAAGCTATCGTGGATGAGTTCCAAGAAGAGGTATTTTGGCATTCCTACAGTTTCTAAGCATTCCTTTCTATGCTGATGACAGCAGTGATTGGACTAGGTATCAGACTTACCATATTCACCCCTAGGCATACACCTACACCCACCTTGGAATCTCATTGGAACTATGGAATTACCGATCTGGAATGGATTTGGGAGAATGCCATTTCTTAAATCATATCTGTTTTTGGTCTGTATGGGCGTGGACAGGTTCAATGGAAGCTGTTGTATTTTAACCGTACTAGCATTTAATTGTGCCTCTGTGCATGATGGAATGGGTGCCTCTGCACATGATGGGATTTGAATTTGTTGAGTCACAGCACCAGTTGTTTGTTGCATCACAACACCTGCAGCTATGGATCGAAGTGTCAGTCTATTGAAATGGGACATATGATTTAAAAGCATATAGTCCTATGGTAGGTACCTTGATAGCTCACAACACTTGTTGTTTTTGGAAATTAGGTTTCTTCCAGTTCTCTATTCTATTTTCCTTTGAGAGACTTCTACTTTCAGACATGTTGTGTTTATGGAATGCAACAGTTAGGGAGTGGATGCTTGGCAATAACATTTGACTTCCTACTTGTTTATATACTTTTAGTGCAATTGGGAAAAAAGATGGATACATAGGTTTTCACAGTATAAAATTATAAATAATGAATTTCTCTTTCTCCAAATTGCCTGTGATTCAGTTGGAAGGAATGATCGTGGGTTCGAGGAATATCCAGTCCACTAGATTATGTGTAGCCTTATGAATGGATGAAATTTGTAATGATTTTATTATTTTATGTTAGTTATATAACATTACAGTTTCAATGCCCTTGGAGGCTGGGGGTAGATCAGATGAGGTGCAATAATACCCTAGTGGGAAATTTTCACTCTATGACTATGGACACGGTTTAAACGTCCAAATATTATTGATCCAAAATTTCATAGCTTCTAAGGAAAATATGATAACGACAAGCATGGTAAATAGGAAAGCAAGCTTGCGTAGATATCAAGAAATATATATCCTATATCTATGAAAAATTGCCATACAAGACTCAAGGTATGTCATACAAGACTCCATGAGAGGGAGAAGGATTGCCATTCAATGTATGTCATACAAGACTCCATGAGAGGGAGAAGAATTGCCAATTTCAATTTAGAAACCCTCTTACTAGAGGGAAATATCATTGCAGCTTAAAAAAAAAAAATTGGTGTTGGAGCTCATGTAATACAGTGAACTAGGTAAGATACTCAGAAATCTTGTTTTTAGGCACATGTAGAAGAGGCTTCGAAAGACCTAGAAAATGTCAAACAAATGGAAATTCTGGAATCTAGAAATATCAGGTATACAAGGGTTTGTTTTTAAGTTTACATTGTGTATTAAAAATATTGGTTCCTTGAGTGCAGCGGACTGAATATGTGTGGAGACTATCTACAGGAATAATGTTGTTTTTATTGTTGTTGTAATCTCATTTCACTTATAAAATAGTCATAAAGTTATATTTTTTTCTCTCACACTTCTCTAATTTGAGAAAAATCTGTTGTTTTTATTGTTGATTAAATCTCATTTCACTTATAAAATAGTCATAAAGTTTTATTTTTTTTCTCTCACACTTCTTTAAATTGAGAAAAATCTGTTGCATTGGAAGTATTGCTATACTGTTGTTTGCAATACATTAAATATTTATAGAATATGATACTTAAAAGATTCTTCATGTTAAATATTTAATCATACAAAATATTATTATTCTACAAATGGCTTTGGATTTTGGTCAAGCAGCAAACCAGAAAGGAGTGATGCTTGATTGGGTAATTTCAACTGAGTTCTAAATGCTATGATGAATACCTAGAAAGGAGTGATGTTTGATTGGGTAATTTCTACTGAGTTCTGAATGCTATGATGAATACCGATATGTTGGGTGCAATTTATTCTTGAGGTTCATAACTTGAGAATTCGGAACAACAACCAGCATAGATCCATCTAAAAGGGGATCTTCCAAGCACGCAGAAGGATCAAATCTCTTAAAGTGCAAACCTTTTTTTAGAGTGGAAATGTATAATCTAATTTTTATGGTTTTAGTTTATATAATTCATGTTGTTTTATATATATGCAATTCTAAATAATTTAAATTTAATTTAAGTTGACAAGCTATTTTTAATAATATTTTATTTTATTATTTTTTTATAAAAGACACGTGTCAACTCTAGGATGAGCACAGAAGGAGTTACACATCTCTCCCTTACTGGGTTGTAGAATGCACCTCTTTGGTGCAACCAACTTTCTCATAGTATTAGTATGCCCAATTTGCAAAAAGACAAGGGTGTTTGAAGAAAAATATGAAATATGAAATTGCACCCCTGGGAAATGGCTAATCATGGTTCAAACAGAAATGATGAAGCAAAATTGATGTCATATAGAAGATTCCTATAAATAGATTTCTAAAAATTGAACTTATCTTACTGATATGTAGTAGGCCAATAACTTGTAGCATGTTGTTTGTTGGACTTTAAAGGCCATTTAAAGCCTCATTGATTATGAATTTTGTTTCAGGTATGTATCGCTCTGAGTCCCATTTTGATAACGTCACCCTTACATGGTATATAAATGAGCAGAGTTTTTCAATTGGGTCTAGCTCAAGTGGTTTTGAGATGGAGCGTTATCCTCCCCACCCAGGTTTTGTTCCCCTTCCTCTAAGTGACATGTTGAGCTCATAATGAGAATATTGTTGTGATGCCTTCTATCATCATTCCACATACATCTCATGATACCCCATAGTTAACCATCGTCAACTTGAACCATATCCAAGTTAACTCTCATTTCATTTAAATCGACTATAAATGGACATGGAAATTTTTGAATTGACTTTCTATGAGCTTTTTTTTTTTTAGGAAATGCATATAAGTGAATTCTAAACTAAGAATAACCCTGTAAGCAAGTCACCAGGCCTATGAAAGTGTATACCAAATGATTTCCATGATCCAAAACTAAGAGATTAAACCTAGAACTTTCCAAAAGACCTCAAATCACTTGTCAGTGCCCTGATACGAAATCCATGCTAGTTAACATGACTATTTTGTGTAGGTGTAGGTGAGAGTCTCTTCCATTAAAAGATGATAAATATATAGAAAGATGATAAATATATAGAAGAGTGATGTGTGTTACAACATTCTAAATGGAATAAGGGCTTATGGAATGTGCACTCCCTCATGACCATATTGTCAATCACTCCTCTGATATTGCAATTGGGGGCTGATAATATTAATAGTTCAATAGCTATCATGAAAATCAAATAGAATAAGGGCTTATGGAATGTGCACTCCCTCGTGATCATATTGTCAATCACTGTGTTGATATTGTAACTGGGGGCTGATAATATTAATAGTTCAATAGATATCATGAAAATCACTTTGTTGTACCTTAGATGTTGCACCAGGTTTGATTGGTGAAATTTTAATTTGATTTTATATGAAAATATGCAACAGCATTTTATAAGGTTATTCAAGGACAATCAGTACATTTTGCTAAAAACAAAATAGATCAAAAAGAGCATACAATAGAAGGTATCTACCTCCTAATCATTCTGGAAAGTTATTGGCATGGCCCTTATTAAATCCTAATTTATCCTAATGGATATTAAATAGTAAATATGTGGATTCAGTGGTCACTAGTATAGTCTTGCCATCGCGGGCATCAAACCCACTTCCCCCCAAATCAGACCTTGTGTTCGCAGTAGATCCTTTTCATTCAACCATCTTATTGACTCGCTTCTCATCTGCATCGCACACCATATGTTAAAACACAAAAATTACTTATACATGCATATTCATGACCTGATCGAGGTAGATCTTACCGGTTATAGAGGCAATCTCTCTCACAATCTTGATCGCCGCCGTCTGTGGGAATCAAACCCACAACCACGTGGTTGGAAACCACGTGCTCTCCAGTTGAGCTAAGATGGCTTTGTTACTAAGAGAACCCCATAATACATTTTTCTTCCGTTAATGCAATCCAAACGCACGCGTTGTTATCATTGACAAATTTTTTAACATGTAGTCTACCTATTGAGTTCTCCATTTTAATGGTTTGCCTTATGCTCGTAAAAATGTATGGCCAACGCTCCAAAACGTTAATACTTTTGATTAGCAATTGTCTTTTTACAAGACTAACCTATGCTAATGTTAATTTTCTGAGCTTTTCATTGATAAGAGGTCATAATGATTTATTAAAATCTAAATTATTCTTCCAAATATTTATTTAGACTTATTGATAGTTGATCTTATTCCAATTACTTATTTAGGTTTTGAGTTTTTATTTTATTTTAAATGGTTTTAATTTTATTTTTATTTTAAATATAGATGTTCAAACATTTTTACAATTGATTATATAAAATAAATCTAGCTTAAATCTAACTTAAATCTAAATCGAGGGATCATATATTTCTTGAAGCGTAAATTGATTTTTTGATACATAAAAAAATTTAAAACTTTTATATAAAATTTAAAAAATTAAAACTTTTATATAAAAATTAAATTGAATTGACATATTGTTTCCATGGATAAAATTGTAATTTAAGAAAAAATACATTGATCAAAAAGATTTGTAAGCATGAACTTTGTATAAAGGATACAAATAACATGGTTATCCCACTATTTGTTATACCCAACAATAAATATTTACCTCCCATCCATAAACTCGAACTCGGATTAGGATCCTATTAGCATATGTAGGATAAGGATCCTATAAGCATATGTAGAAATAACATTGCATATTCTACGTCCCAACTCAATCCTCTTAGAAGGTTCAAAAATAACATTGCATATTCTAGGCCACAACTCAATCCTCCTAGAAGGTTCAAAAATATTTTCTTGTATAGATTATAAACACCAAAGAAAATGTGTTAATGTTGTGTTGTTAGGCAAGCGATGTCTTTGCTCAGCACAACCTTCCATATGGAATTGTAAGTGGTTTTGTGGGTGGTAACAATTCATATTCTTATTAAAGCCCATATGTACATTTAACTTGCAATGGTCATTGTTTTGATTGTTGTTGTCATCCATAAACCAACATACATCCATCTGAAACTTGAATCTATCAAGAATTGAATGAATTGAATTTCTTGAGGGTTAATTTTTTTCTTAATGTGTAGAAAACATAAAAAATTGCTCCTTAAGAAATTTGATCCCTCTTGGTGTTTAATAAATCTAGGTTTAAGATGGAACTAGGTTTGTTTTAATTTCTTTTAGTTTTTGTATAAAATTAAACTTGAACTAGCATATGTTGCTCCATAACTTCATTTAATTTTTGTTGTCATGTGCCTTATGTGACAAATGTGACAGGATTGTTGGGTATTGTGTAATCTATGTGACTTTTTCAGGGTTCTTCGAACAATGAATGCATCTGAAGTCCAAATTTATAAATGTGAAAAAAATTCAATGTAACTGGGCCATGCTATATCCTTATGAGGGTACTAGTGTATAAGTGTGGGTTTTCACTATTTCTATATATGTCTTAGCCTCTTGCTGAAGGTGGGAAGCCCACTTTTTCATTTAGCATGAACGCATGAAAAGTCTAAAGATTTGCTTTTAATATTCAAATTTACATTTTTATATTGAGGTTCAATACACCTAAATTTAGAACATGAAAAGTCTAATGATGTGTATCTAATATTCCAACTTTATGGTTTAACCAAATAAAATTTCAAACCCAGTAAAAAAATTCCTTTAACACAGGAATTGTACTTGCAAAATAAAAGCATTTAGTATTGACGATGTGGCTAAGTTGCTACTCAAGGACATCTCACACAATGGGAATGGTGATGAGAGCAGGGTACCTTATATACAATGAAGCAATCCCAAGCGCTGAGTGACCCCATCTTCTTCAAGTGAGGAGGTTCAAAAGCAAGTAGAAATTACATACACTGCACAATATCTAATATGGCACCAGGATCAATCCCTCCAAATTGTAGTACGTAGCTGCCGAAGTAAGTGTTTTGGAGTATTACTTGAAAGGAATCCAGTATTACAAATTCAATGGCTCTTCTTGGGATAATTTCAAGGTATCAGCATATCTATACACTTCTCTGGGCCAACAGTTTGTAGGTCGACAATATTTCTCTAAATGGGAGTTGTTCATGCCTTTGAGTCGAGCAACATTAAACATTGTGAGTACAATTGGCATGGATTCAGTCAGTATGGTTGGACAAAAATGTAAGTTACCAGCAATGAAGGAAACGAGTGAGGATTGATTGGTTTGACTCTTTACAACACATGATCCTGGATCAAATTATGTAAAGATTCACAATTCAACACAAATTATTGTTGGTTCAACTATGAATGTGAACAAAATCGTAAAACATGTTTATAGAATTACAGCTTCCAGAGCATACCATTGCTTCTCAAAGGCGCAATACCCTTGATCCAAATATTTCCCCGTTCAAAGGTGCTCCTGAAGGTAAAATCTGGTTCAAAGGCCTTTTGTTGTCCCATAGACAACCGAGGGTTCGAATTATTTGAATCCTCATTCGTTGGCTAACAAAATTTTAGTACCATAAAACGTGAACAAACGTAACTTCGCAGACATGAAAGACATTAATGTGCATGTGGCTCCTGGCGAAATGGCGAAATGACAGAGATGTGTCATTTAATGGTTCGTTGGAGGAACTATGAAGACTGAACAATGTGAATGCCTATCTCTATTGCATCCATTTTGAAATGTTTTTTCATCTCATTATAAATTGATCATTCCTGTCTATAATTATCTCAAGAAGTCGGGGACCAATTTAAGAGGTTGTAAATTCTATTAGTTATTTTCCAAAATCTTTGAGCTATTAGAATACTTCTAGAATCCCCCTTTCGCATTGGATATCTACTAAGAGGAAAGTGTCTTTGTTGAGAGGAAAGTGGTTGTGATGGAGAGGGGCATTTGAATGTATTAGAAGTTCCTGCAATTCATCCAAGATTGAAACTGCCCCAATATGTTTGCAACACCATGTTTGAATGCATGCATTCTTATCAAACATGTTTTTCCTTCTTTATAGTTATAACAACACATTGGCGTCATTTCTTCATTAGATAACTTTCTCCCAGGCCATCGCATGTTCGTTGTAAAATGCGATGTTAATTAGAAAACCCTATTTGTTATTGTGTACAACTACTAACTTCACTCATCTTGTTATCTATTCTGAGTTGGATTATTCTCTAACTTTTGATAAGTTAAAGTGTTCCATTTTTTTGTGTGGTATTAATTGCAATCTTCCACTAGCTCATTTTAATGTTACATTTTCTGTCTTCTTTTACCCTCTAACAACCACCTTATCGGCGTATTATTGCAACGAATGGCTCGTATATATTGTTGATTTACCATTAAGTGCCCACTTGAACCCTGATGCCAAGTTGATCTAAGGTAGTAGGATAGGTAGCAGACAGAAGCTTATGGAGCAGATTCAATTAAAGTTGATGTCTAATTCTAGAAAAACTTGTTTGCTTTAACGATTGTCAATGTGTGCTAGCAGCCTGGCACTTCGCTGGGTAAGATTTCCATGAATCCATCCTTATGCAACAAATGGCTCCTACCCTTCATTGATTTACCATTGACTTCGCACTTGACCTCTGGTTTCCAAATGATCTAAGGGAGAAGGATTTGCAATAGACCCAAGCTTATGGAGCAGAATCAATTTAGCTGATGTGTAATTCTTGGAAAACTTGTTTGCCCTAGTGATTATCAAGGTATGCTGGCACTTATCTGGGTAAGATATTGGGTCTTTCCAGTCTCAACTCTTACTGAAGATGGAAACAGAGAGGAGTCTGAACTGTAGTTTGAGTCAGTATGCTGGCAATATCTGGGTAAGATATTGGGTCTTTCCAGTCTCAACTCTTACTGAAGATGGAAACAGAGAGGAGTCTGAACTGTAGTTTGAGTCAGTCAGTCTAATATTTAAATTGTGGTCCAATCTTTGTTTTTCCTTGGGTGACAAGAACTGTAACTTGAGTTAAGGGAATCAAATGTGATATGATGTTATTATGCCAATGATATTTGAACTATAGATTGAACTTGAAAGTATATTCAAACCATTTCCAGGTTAGCTGTTGGTGGTAAGGGAAATATTCTCAAGATTGATGCAACAAAGTTTGTACCCACTCAAAATTTTGTGTTTGTTTTATCCAGTCTTTTATTTATATGGATGCTTCTTGCTAGTTGGATGATTTGTTTGCATTTGGCTATTATCGAGTTCATAAGTCGCTACTCGACTGATGTAGTGAATCATGTAAAGCTCTTCTTTACAAATGTTGTCAGGTTTGGAAGTTTTGAATCATTGCATAGTTAAAAATGATTGCGGGCTCTACAAGTAAATGTTACAGGCCTAATTTTGTAGAAAGTAAATAAGCTAAATTTAATTGGTGCTATATAAGACTAGGTAGAAACCAATCAATGTCTACAAATTAAATGTTTTGTCAACATTGTAAATAGAATGAGGATATAAGGAGCATAAAATTTTTGTCAATTTATGTTCCATTACGACCTGTGAATCTGTCCCCATGCAACAAATGGCTCGTATCTATTGTTGATTTACCATTAAGTACCCACTTGAACCCTGATGCCAAGTTGATCTAAGGTATCGGGATAGGCAGCAGACAGAAGCTTATGAAGCAGATTCAATTAAAGCTGATGTCTAATTCTGGCAAAACTTGTTTGCTTTAACGATTGTCAATGTATGCTGGCAACATGGTACGTCTCTGGGTAAGATTTCCATGAATCCATCCTTATACAACAAATGGCTCCTATCCCTCATTGATTTACCATTGACTTCGCACTTGAACTTTGGTTTCCAAATGATCTAAGGGAGGCAGGATTTGCAATAGGCCTAAGCTTATGGAGTAGAATCAATTTAGCTGGCGTGTAATTCTTGGAAAAATTGTTTGCTCTAGTGATTGTCTAGGTATGCTGGCACTTATCTGTGTAAGATTTTGGGTCTTTCTAGTCTCAACTCTTACTGAAGATGGAAACAGAGAGGAGTCTGAACTGCCGTTTGAGTCAGTCTGTCTAATATTTAAATTGTGGTCCAATCTTTGTTTTTCCTTGGGCGACAAGAACTGTAACTTGAGTTAAGGGAATCAAATGTGATATGATGTTATGCCAATGATGTTTGAACTATAGATTGAACTTGAAAGTATATTCAAACCATTTCTAGGTTAGCTGTTGGTGGTTAGGGAAATCTTCTCAAGATTGATGCAAAGGTTATGGAGCAGAGTCAATTAAAGCTGATGTCTAATTCTGGCAAAACTTGTTTGCTTTAATGATTGTCAATATGTGCTGGCAGCCTGGTATTTCTCTGGGTAATATTTCCATGAATCCATCCTTATGCATCAAATGGCTCCTATCCCTCATTGATTTACCATTGACTTCGCACTTGAACTTTGGTTTCCAAATGATCTAAGGGAGCAGGATTTGCAATAGACCGAAGCTTATGGAGCAGAATCAATTTAGCTGACGTGTAATTCTTGGAAAAATTGTTTGCTCTAGTGATTGCCAAAGTATGCTGGCACTTATCTGGGTAAGATTTTGGGTCTTTCCAGTCTCAACTCTTACTGAAGATGGAAACAGAGAGGAGTCTGAACTGCAGTTTGAGTCAGTCAGTCTAATATTTAAATTGTGGTCCAATCTTTGTTTTTCCTTGGGTGACAAGAACTGTAACTTGAGTTAAGGGAATCAAATGTGATATGATGTTATACCAATGATGTTTGAACTATAGATTGAACTTGAAAGTATATTCAAACCATTTCCAGGTTAGCTGTTGGTGGTAAGGGAAATCTTCTCAAGATTGATGCAACAAAGTTTGTACCCACTCAAAATTTTTTGTCTTTGTTTTATCCAGTCTTTTATTGATATGGATGTTGCTTGCTGGTTGGATGCTTTGTTTGCATTTGGCCATTCTCAATTTGACAAGTCACTACTTGACTGATGTAGTGAATTGTGTAAAGCTCTTCTTTACAAATGTTGTCAGGTTTGGAAGCTTTGAATCCTTGTCATTTTTTTTCTTCATCTTTCATCACTTATTATGATAAAGTATACCGAAGGTTGGATCCTCTGAAATAACTGCAAAAGTTTAACATTACTTGAAACGGGAACTTTGTTGTTTTCTCCATTAAGAGTAGCATCAATGATGATGCCAAATATTTGAAATCTGTTTGCATTAAATATTGTGGATTGATTTGGAAATTGATGGCCTTAAATAATTGGCGTGAATTATAGAAGTCATATCAAGTGTCAGGTCCTTTGTGGAATGATAAATAATTTGAATAAATTAGAAATCTTGCAGTGGAAACTCATGGTTTGAATGGGGTGAATTATCTATTTTGAATGGCCCTTTCAGATAGGAGATTGAAGGTATTGTAATAGTTTTAGTTTTGTGGGAAGGCTGTACATGCTGCTTATTTATATTTAAAAGGTATTGAATTGAAATGGTTAGCTTACATTTGTTGTCTGGATATGGGATTTCATTGGCAGTCACAGATTGATCGCTAGAGATTTACAAATATATATGCATGCATGATTGTATTAACAATTCCAAAAAGACACATACATGAAGAAACCTTTCTGCATAGGGTATTCCATCAAACCTTTTTTTTGGCTCACTTCAATGTTACACTTTTTTTCCTGGCTTACCCCCTAACAACTACCTAAACGGCGTATTATTGCACATTCCTTGAGGCAATTGCTAGTTTTAAAAGTTGCACTTCTTTTGAAATGTTGATATAAATGATGCCCTTTAAAATTCAAATTTTAACTTTTTTTAAGGACAATTTTAACTTTACACTCCGGGTAAGGGCTAAGGGCTGGAACCCTTTGGAAAGGCTGTGAAGGGTTCAATTTTGAACGCTGCTCCTCCACTCTTTTAAAATTATTGCAAGATGGACAGTGAAGAACTTTATCCAGTTTTGGCTGTTTTTTGGGGCCTGCTTTGCGGCGGACATTTTTCTTTTCCCCATAATAATACAAACAAAAAGAGTTACTAATTTGATTCAAGAATTTCACTAAACTCTAAAAACATAACCTGATCTGGTTTTGCTTTGTTGTAGGAACATAACCTGATCTGGTTTTGCTTTGTTGTAGGAATTGTTCAGATCGCTTCCGGTCAGTGCGACCGCAGCCGTAAAAAATGCAATAGCAGAAGGAACGAAGAAAGACGATGGTGGAGGTGCGAACGCAAGGGTAAGAAAATGCAATAGCGGAAGGAACGAAGAAAGGACGATGGTGGAGGGGCAGGCCCACGACGGGACTTGAAGGTGTCAGACTGGAGATCAGTCATGTTGCGGGAAGGAAAGGATGGATGGAGGTGACCCTCCGGCCGAAATCGTCGCAGGCAACATGATCATACAGTGAATACATTTGCCTTTTTAATGTATGCCTAGGAGACCAAACCAAAAAAACCATAGATGTGAGAGGTAGTCCAATTCCATTGCTCAGCCTCATAGTCTACATATGAGAATACAGCACCTCAAACATCTTAAAAACACAACATAATTAGCAGCCTCTCGATTTAAGATAATAAAAGCTCAAATTCATCACGCCGTCAGCACTTTTGCCTTCATATCTATGCTATTTCAGTCCTTGCAAGATTTGATTAAAATAAAGCGCAATATACAAAAGATTCCCGCTTCATAATCTCCAATGGTTCCCGCTCATAATCTCTACTGGTTTTTCCTCTTGTTTCTCTGTTAAACCAATAATTCCCTACTAGGCAGACCTAATTCTACTTAATCCATGTACGTACTCAACATGTTCGGTAAGGGACGTGGAATGAATACTATTCCAGTTCCTGTCGTGAAATAAATAGGACTTGTCCACTAAATAATTCAGTTCTGCTTTGTCCACTTATTTAATGCAGTGGTGGAATGCATAAGGTTTGTCCACTTACTATATTCCAGTTCCAGTCCTGAAATGAATAGGGTTTGTCTGCTTGATGATCAAATTCTGCTTTGTCAGCTTTGCTTTGTGACTTATTAATGCAGTAGTATGCATAAGGTTTGTCCACTTACTATTCCAGTTCCTGTCCTGAAATGAATAGGGTTTGTCCAATTATTAATGCAGTAGTATGCTTAAGGTTTGTCCACTTACTATTCTCGTTTCTGTCTTGAAATAAATAGGGTTTGTCCACTTAATAATCCAGTTTTGCTTTCTGTACTTGTTAATGTAGTAATATGCACAAGGTTTGCCCCCTTTACTATTAGTTTATTAGTTTTTGTTTTGAAATTAATAGACTTTATGAATCTCAAACTACTTGAAATTCAACCAATGATATATTTGTTGCCCTCTTATTAAATGACTTGCCAGCAAGCTGATTATTGTTAACCTAATAATTCAGTTCTCTGACATTGCAGGACAATGGAAACAGTTCTCTGACATTGGAGGACAATGGAAACATTATTTTCTACTGTGCATTGATATGGCATTTAGAAACAAATAATTTGTGAGGTATATTTAGGAATAAGAGTCAATGAATAAAAAGCACTAATATTATTGATATTAATTATTTGGAATTTTTTTTATGTCTTAAATGCTCAGCCAAGTTTATAAGACAGAAATATGGAACAAATATAAAAAGGGGATTGTTTTTAAGAAAATAAAAAATTAATGTCAATAAAAATCAATTATAAATTAAATGATTTTAATATTATATGATAATTGGATTTATATTTATTTATTTTTTTTCAAATTCATCTTAACTATATATATTAAAAATAAATAATTTTCACTTTTCTTTTTTCTTTTAACAATGATGCTTTAATGGTTTATCATATTATATCATAACAGTATATATCAAACAAAAATTCAACTTAAAAAAACAATAAAAAATTTGAATTTTTTTAATGTTTTATAATATTATAACATTAAATAACACAAAAATTCAATTTTGAAAATATTAAAATTTAATATAAAATAACATAACATTATATATAAAACAAAAATTCAACTTTGAAAAAAACAATAAAAAATTAAATATTTTATTTTTTTATAATATTATAATATTATATAAACAAAAATTCAACTTTGAAAATATTAAAATTTAAGATAAAAATTAACATTATATTGTCGTAAAATAGGAATTCAAAAGCCCAGGTAAACCAGGTGGGATTGATCTAGTGACTTCCAATTTACAACAAGGGACTTCATAACAACAAAACCGCATGCTGGCTAAAAGCCTTTATCTTTATTACCTTTTCCAAATTCTTATAAATCAAGAATTCTATCAATAAAACTTTAAAAATTAATATATAATAAATTGAAAATTAATGTATACCTTTTTTTATAATAAATTGAAAACTAATTATACAAGTAATGTTTTTAAAATTAATATAATTAATTAAAAATATTGAAATTTAATATTAAGAAAGTAATACAAATAAACAAAAACAAGATTATGGAATAAGGTTTTATACAATATGTCTAGGAGAATTGATACATGAATATGGAAAGTTTGGAATGGTTTTTAAAACTTAAAATATACACTAATAAATTAGCAATAACTATATTAATAATATTAATATGTTTGATAAGTATATATTTGGCACATTGTTTAGAAAAATAATATTATCATTATGCCCAACATAACCATGTATCCAAAATATTAATAATATTGTATTATAAAATAATATAATGATAATTACATTTGTATTATTTACTACCATAGATCCTTCTTAACTATGGCTTTACTAAGAGGACATAGAGATCAAATCTCTTAAGGTCCAAACCTTTTTTATATTGAACATGGATATAAGCTGGTATATAATCATTTACAAAAAATTATAATAACTAAAAGTAATATCAAAATAACTTAAAGCCTAATTGAGATGAGTAATATTTGGATTTAAGAGATCTCTAGATATAATAATGATATAATGAAATTTACTTGTTTTTCTTTAAAACTAATAATTACTTGTTTTTCTTTAAAACTAATAATTACTTTACTTGTTTTTCTTTAAAACTAATAATGAATATTAACCCTAATTAATGAGTAAAATAACCATATAAAATTCTAAAATCTAGTTTTCCAAATTAAGTTGGAATTTAAAAACATTTTACCTTGAAATGAATATTTTAAACATATATCCTGTCACACACCTCTCAAAATTAGTAAAAAGAAAATGTGTACATGCATTTAATCATACAACTCTTAAGAAGCAATTTTACTCATGTAATTATTGTAAATTACTTATATAATTTCTATCCCTATATCAGGTTTCGAGAACTACGATAATGACGAAGTCGATCCATTGAGTTCAACCACGCCCAAAGGTGATGGTTTATAATTTCCTTGCTTTCGTTTTTATTATGTTCACTAGGGCTTTACTAGCCACAAGGGTTGGGATACTATACCATAGTCCTAATCCCACCATTCTATGTAATAAGGATTTAACAAATGGTTATGAGGCCATGGGCCTTACCATAGCCTAAGTGCATGGCATAAGTGTTGTAAATACTTGGTTCTAAGGGTGGGAAGGTGTAAGGATTGAACATGTAAGTCTAAAGCATGGTTTGCAAGGTTAATATATACGATATTTCATTGGTTTATAATACAATGGTTTTTATGTTATGTGATAAGGTTATTGGCATAGTTTATAAGGCTTATAACAATGATTGAAAGGTTATCATTGATCTGGCCGAGGTTTAAAAGCATTTGTACTTTGAGTTGATTTTCCTTAAAAGTGTGTCTTGGTTGCGAGTTGACAACGAAAACAGGCCTCCACTCTGGCCTTGTGATCTCATCTTGGTCATCCATTTTTAAGGTTTAAACATTTAGGGTTTTGTGAGAGTTTAATGTGGCCTTTGCTATCCGAACCTTGCATTATTATTATTATTATTATTATTATTTTGGTCTGTAAGAGGGGGAGAGCCGAACTCTTCTCTATTAATGGAGAAATGTTGGGTTTTATTTTATAACTACTACTAGTGATTTATGGCAGTGTAATTGGTTTCTTGCTAAGGTTTTGTTGTTCCTGTTCATGGAATCCATGGTTGTTTGCAACTCGTTGCTTCGCTTAGCCATCCATTCTAGTTTGTTGCTGCCTTCACCATTTATATTTAGTTTTAATGTTGCAAGTTTATAATGAAAATTATTTTTTAAGCTTTTATGTATCTTAATCTGCAACGTTTTTGTGCAGGAAGAGGAGGGATAAGGGTCTTGTTGGAATATTCGACCCCTGGCCTCTTTGCAACTCACACCATGTATGGGTAAATTTGTTTAACTTTAATTTCAAACTTGTTTTACAGGGTTTAATAAAATCCTTTTAACTGCCCCTAACGCCTTCGTTGTAGGTTGGAAGCGTGGGAGTTAGAATATCTACCTAGGGAGGCACATACCTAGGGATGTCTGCTGCAGACACCCCTACGTGGGATGATGATTCAACAACCCCTAAAGTCGATGGAATGGACTGCGAAACTTCCTCCTCCTATTCCCTCGTAGACGTTCTAGTATTTCGCTTCTTCGGTGTCTAGGAGTTAGGCCAGTGCCCCCCGTTCTTCTTCTTCGAAGCAAGGGAAGATCCCACCGGCACACTTGCAACTTCCTCTTCAATAGTGACTGGAATGAATGATGAATCCTTCTCATTGGAAATTTTGACTATGACTTTCTCACGCTGCATGCCCCATAATGTTCAGTGGGCACTCGAACTTACTTCACTCTACAACTCACCCAATCACCACAAATAAACTCAAGGAAACTCTGTTCTGCACCTCTATCGACACTTCACACTTTGAAAAATGGTGACTTCTTTATTGTATTTGGCCCCTCCTTATAGTGCCAAATCGATCCCTCGACCATGATGACCAAATCATGCCAATCACCATGACTAAATCATGCATTAACTTCCCAAATCCGTCGTCAATCCTACTGATCCAATGGTTGAATCTGTCATAAATACATGTCTCTTCAACAAGCGACATGTGTCAATTGGTTTAACTATCTTCATTTACTACTGATTTGACTATGTCGCGTCCTTGTGGTCGTCGCAGCATGGATTTCTAACTGCGATACCAACTTCTCTACTTGCGCATCTTCTTTATCTTGGTGCACCATTATCCTAATCTAGCATGCAAAACAATTTTTTTTCATTGTGTAGTGCCTCAAGCATCACGCAGTTATGGGCATGTCGTATAGGGCTTCATCCTGCTACCATTCAATAGATTTGGTAACATCGCACCATTTAACTGCTTCAATTGTACTACACCTCTTGAAGTAATGGAATTAATGAGATATGGACCTAGCCAATGCATCTGTAACTTAGCTGGATGCTTCATGAACTTGTTGTCATATAATAACACCATGTCTCCTTGCTGAAATTATTTTTTCTTGATATGTTGATCATGCCAAGCCTTTTGTCGGTCCCTCTCAACATGTTGGTGAAAACCTATGACAAAGCGATCTTCCTTGAGTTGTACCAACTGTTCTAGGTGTTCTTCTAATGCTACTTCATCATCCATGCTCGTCATTGCCGTTATGCACAATATTGGAACAATGTACTCCATAGGCATAACTGGCTCTTTCCCATACACCAATTTGAATGTTGTCTATCCTATCAATCTTTTGTAAGTGGTGTGATATGCCCACAAGAATGTTGGAATCTTCAGATCCCAGTTGTTGCAATTTGCGTTGCACACCTTTGTAAGTGCATACTCCAACATTTTGTTGAATGCCTCCACTATTCCATTTGCTTGTGGATGATACAAGGTACTCTTCTTATGCTATATCTGAAGCTCCTCGATCAATGCACTGACTGTGCGATTGATGAAGTGACTCTCCTGGTCACTCATCAATATCCTTGGGAATCCAAGTTGAGTCACAATGTTGTCAAACTGGAACCTCGCTGCTGTCGTAGTGGTGCAATCCAAAATAGGTGCAGCCTCCACCCATGTTATTAGATAGTCTGTCGCTGTAATTATTTATCATGCATCAGTTCTATTTTAAGGTGGGTTGATTGGCCCCCCAAATTCCATGATCCAATTATCAAATGGCTGCAATGTCACCTAAGGTACCAGTGGCATCTCATCCTCCTTAACAGTTTTCCCATTCTTTGACAAAAAATGCAACTTCGTGCATAATTTGTCGCATCATTATGAAGAGTGGGTCACCAAATCCTTGCGTAGAGCACCTTCCTGGAAGTAGCATGGCCTCCATAGTTTCCACCAGCAACTCCCGCATGTGCCTCTGCTAATATCCACCATTGTTCATGTGGTAGGAAAAATCATTGTAAGATCTCATCTGGTCCTAGTTTATAGAGTTGTCCAGCAATCAACTGGAAATACGTAGCCTTGAAACCAATTGTTTATTCTTACTTGTAGTAAGCTCTCATGGTGCTGATCTCATCGCCAAAAAATGAATTATTTGTTCATAGTAATCATCAACCATGTCGACTCTGAATAAATATGCATCTAGAAACCCATATTCAATGTTTGTTGGTTCCTTACCTGTCTCAGTTCGTGATAAGTGATATGGTCCAGCATTCAAGCGATTGGGATTCACAATGATCTCAAAATCAAACTCCTGGAAAAGAAGTAGCCATATGGATATATTCCCCCTCAACAAAGGCTTATTGACTAGGTATTTCAAAACATAATGGTTTATGAACATATTGAAATGACCTCCCAACAGGTAATTCCTAAACTTTTGTAGTGCATATATCATCGCTAGACCTTCCCTCTCTATGGTAGTGTAATTTTTCTCTACAGATAACTACTTTCAGCTAGCGAAAGAGATTAAGTGATCAATCTCTCCTTCTCTTGGTTGTGCTAGCACCACACCCAATGAAACTGATGATGCATCCACATGAACATGGAACTCCTTATTCTAATAAGGAAAAACAAGTATTTGTGTGGAAGCCATCTTAGCCTTCAACCTCTCAAAACTTACTTGACACTCTTGACTCAATACAAACATTGCATCCTTCTTTAGCAACCTTTCCATCAGATCTATCTCTCAAAACTTACTTGACACTCTTGACTCAATACAAACGTTGCATCCTTCTTTAGAAACCTTTCCATCAGATCTATGATCGTAGCATAACCACAGATAAACTTGTATTAGTATCATGTGTGCCCCAGCGTTGCTCTCAGTTTCTTCACATTTGTTGGCAGTGAAAAATTCAAAATAAGTGCAATCTTAGCTGGGTCAACCAATAGTCCTTGCTTGCAAACAATGTGATCCAACAACATCCCAAAAGGTGCGCATCAAATACACTTCTTCGATTTCAACGTGATCTGATGCTATCGACATTGCTCCAACATCAGTTGCAAGTTTTCTCGATGGTCCCTAATCAATCCATAAACTGTCCATTCATGCATATAAACTTGCAAAAAAAATTGAATAAAATCCTTGAATGCGGCAACAACAACCCAAGAAAATATCGCAGGTGCATTTTTCAGTCCAAACAACATCACAATCTATTGAAAACATCCCCATTCTATAACAAATGTTGTCTTGTGGTGATCCTTTTTTGAGATCCTAATATGGTGATAGCTAGAAAATCCATCTATGAAGGAATACATTTCTTGACTGCCTACTCCTTCTAGAACCTCAACAGTGAATGGTGTCGGAAATAGATCATGCATACACACATAATTCAATTTTCTAAGGTCGACACAAATCTGAGCCTCACCCATCTTCTTATCTTGTACCACCATAGGACTAATCCATTATGATTCTTCAACCGACTCAATTATCCCAGGGTCTAGGATTTTGTCGAGCTCAGCTTTGACTCTTTCCTTGTATCACAGATTCAACTGATACAGTCTCTTTCTTACTGGTTTCCCATCTATATTCAACAGGATCTTGATTTCCCTTAAATCTCCCAGTATTCCCTTCATCCCAGAAAAATTCATAGGGAACAAATATTGAAATTCGTGCAACAGATTTGTAATATTCGCCATGGTTTCTTCATCCGAGTAGTCCTTGACATTCACAAACTTAGGGTTATCCTTCATCCTACTGTTGAACTTCCTAATTTTTAATGGTTGAGTCATCAGATCTGTCGGTACGTGAGGTGCTGTGACATATGTTGAAATATTGTAACTTCGAAGAATATTCTATATGTATTTCTTTGTGGTCCTCGATGGTCCTACTGGGATAACCACTTGTATTACTTTGTACCTCGATGCTCCTGATCGAAAGAACTAATAAGAGTCATGAGGCAGTCCCCTCTAATTGTACAGGTGGGTCATTAGCACCCCATTGTGGTTTCTTGAGCCTACATGTGTAACTTGAGCCTACATGTCAGATGAGTTAACTTAAGTGAATGGATGAATATAAATAGAGGTGTAGTGCTCCTCATTTGGAACACACACTCTCACTTGTGTAGCGCATTAGTGGAGAAGAGAAGTAGCTGGAGAAGGAGGAGGATCAGGCTTTGATCTCCTTGCTAGTTTTATCTTTTATCTTTTATCTTTTGGGACATCTATATTGAGGAAGCTTTTGCTGGGTTTTTCCCTTTAGGGTTTTCCCAGGATAAATTTTTGTGTTCCTTTTGTATGGTTGTGCTTGTCTATCTTTCAGTGATCCTGTTTATATGCTTTTGTTATGAAAATGAAATGAAGTACTGATGTCTTAGCTAAGCATATGAAAAGTTAACATGGTATCAGAGCCACCTTGAAATAAGACATTATGTAGCTATAGAAGCTAGGGCTTCTTAAATTTTGGTTCTCTCTCCACAATCGATCAACAAAAGAATGCTAGGCTGACTCTCCATTGAAGGGTGCATCTTTCTGTCGAAGTGAAATTCGATTCCGAGCATTTTCAATTTTTGGTGCGGGAAATTAGGGCTTCTTATGAAAGAATAATTTTTGAGTGAGCCTAGCATAGGATTTCTCTCCTCATCAAAATAAAATTTTATATACCTGGATCAGGATTTTTGGTTGGGTGAAACTCCAGGAAAGTCAAACCCTAGTTTGACCCCGAGCTAGAAAAACCCTAAATACTAAAACTGCTAAGTTTTGGTACATTTGCTGTATCCTGATATTGGAGAAGGATTAGGAGCTGAAAATTGTATATTCCAAATATAAAATCCTAATGTAAACTGTTTCCAAAATTCAGGCTCAGATTCGCTATCTTCTGGAAGATATGATCCCTCCAAGTTAGGGTTCCAGCCTCTTCCAGAATTCATCCCTAAATAGGACACCTGGGGAGAATTGAAATATCTTGGGCTACAGAGGTCCAAATGGAATTAATGAAGATGTTCCAGAAATATCATGGACTATACTTACTATGGTCTGAATTTCAGAACCAGAAGATGAAACAGTGACATGTGGCAGGCCGTACAACTTCTATGTTCTGAATAGTCCTATAACAAGTCACCTTGGGAAAAGGATCATAAATCGCAATTGGTGAAACAAATTTTGATTAAAACTATGTTTTTGGATCTGTGAAATGTGAGGTTACCTAAGTATGAAATTTTAGATATAGAGGAGCAGTAATGTCGGATATATCACAGAAACAGTGACAGGAATTTCTGCAGAAGAAATTGGAAAACTAGGGCTTCCTGTTCTGGGAGCTTCCCTCCACTGTTTTTAGAAAAGGAGTACATTGGACAGCTCCATTTGAAGAGATATATATTTATATCCAATCATATCTGAAAGATTCCAAGTTTTGAAAATTAGGGTTTCTCTGACAAACCCTAGATCAACTAGCTCCGGAAGTAGGACAGACACCTCAAATCGGTAAGATCTAATCATTTGCTATTTGCATTTGAGGTTTTCATTTCAAAGTGATCTATCAAATCAAATTAATGATAAGATTGGTGAAGTTGAAAACTTCCAAGGATGGAAGTATTTGATCTCTCTGAAGAAAATGAATTGGACACCTTCATGAGTAGAGAGGTTCCAGTTCCAGAAGGAGATGAGGCTCAAAGCCTTAAACAAGAAGAACTTGATCAAGGCCAAGAAGATCATTGTTGATTCAATCACGAATCAACTTATACCACAAGTGTCTTCCATAAAGACACCGAAGTTGTTTGATTCCTTGATCAAACTATTTAAAGATAAGAACTTAAATCAGAAGATGGCTTTGAGAAAATAGTTGAAGAATGTGAAGATCTAGAATGCAGAACAACTTGAAGCGGTAGAAGAAGAAGTATGCAGAAGTGGTGATAGCCACCTTGAATGGCCTCCCAGGATCATGGGATTCATTCATGTGAAGAATGTATGCCAGAAGTAAGTGATTACTTTCATCTTGACTAATAAGAAGAGAAGAAGAAGATGGGAGCAATTGAAGATCAACCTCTCACCATTCAAAGAAGATCTCTCAAGCGATGAGGAATATGAAAAACTCAATTCTTGAAGAACCTCTTATTCATCTTATCATTTGGATAAGAAATGATGATTTCATGAATGAAGAATATGATAAGTCAGAATGATCAAGATGGAGTCTACCCACGAAACAAATAAAAGATAAGTATTCAATTGCCATTTCATAATATTGTTTTGTTATGCATTTGATTGTATTCAATTGATGTGTTATGCATGATAGATTGTTTACATTAATACTACTAATATGCATGTGATGGGTAAGTAGCTCATGGCGCTATACAACTCTCCAGTGCTACTTATCAAAGCTCTTTGCTGACATATTGGATTAGTGCAAAATCTCAATGATGTCATGGTAGAGATAGAAGGCATCTAGAAAGTTTCTGTGGAATATGGATGAATGTTGTATTGGCTAAATAGTTGCATGATGCACAAGAATTTTTTGTTATGCATATGTTTTATGAAATAGTTCTAACCATGCAATTGGTGCATTTGAATTGTAGGAAAGGTCCTATACAACCTCCTACAAGAAAAGAAGGACGAGACTTGTTCCGAAGAACAAGTGATGACAATTCAATAAACATGAATCTGAAGCTCCCAGGGTCAGAGACACCATGACGGAAGAAAGAGTTTCAGAGAGCGGTAGATCCACCTCAAAGGATGAAGACCACCATGGGTATGAGAGATAACTCAAGATGAAGAAAAGAATGCTATAAAAGAAAATATGATCAAAGAATAACAGTTGATCATGGGGAATGATGTATACGATATGATTTCAAGACATAAAGGGAAGTACATAGTATCCTCCATATGGATCTACAAGAACAAGTGTACAAAGAAAGGTTCGTGATTTGCTCAGAAAGAATAGACTATGACATGGCATACTCTATTGACCAGTATATATCAAGCATAGAACCACCTGTACAGAATGAAGAAGGAAGATAATACTCCACTTCAGGGGGAGTGACTACAGAAGATATCTGAGTTCGACACGGTACGGCATGATGGACAACTTCTTGATGGATCGAGACTTTACCAAGAGTAAAGTGGGTTCCAACCTTCAAAGTTGAATGCAAAAGACTAGGATATGTTGATGATCTGACAAGACGAACTCATGGAAGATGTTATGATGAAAGAATACTAGAATGATGTATGGGATATAGTTCCCAAGCCAGAAGGAAAGAGTATTGTATCCTCCAAATGGATATAGAAAATAGAGCATGCAACTGATGGAAGTATCGAGAAGTATAAAGCAAGATTTATGGCCAGAGGTTTCTTTCAGAAAAAGGGAATTAATTCTGAAGAGACACTTACTCCAGGAAGTAAGGTACACTTCCTTCAGAACTATCATGGTAGTTTCTTCCATGGTGAAGTAAAGACAAGCCTTCCTTAATGGTATGATTGAGAAAGAGTTTTACATCGAATAGTCACAAGGATTTGAAGTTGAAGCCAGATGGAATCACGTATGCAAGTTGAAGAAGGCCCTCTATGGCCTGAAGCAAGCTCCCAGAGCTTGGTATGGAAGAATAGATAGTTTCTTGTCAAGCATGGGATTTACCAAGAATAAAGTTGATCCTAACCTTTATCTCAAGGTTGTAGAAGATGAACTTGTCATCCTGTTATTATATGTAAATGACTTACCCTTGACAGAAAATGAGAAATAGATCATGGAAAGCAAGAAGAAACTAGCAGAAGAATTTGAGATGAAAGACCTTGGGTTAATGTATTATTTCCTAGGTATGGAAGTATGACAAAGTTCAGAAGAAATATTTCTCAACCAGGGAAAGTATGCGGTAGAGATATTGAAGAGATTCAATATGTTGGAATGCAAAGTCATGGCCACACCCATGGACTCCAACCTAAAGCTGTTAGCTGATGACTCATCAGAGTTAGTGGATATGAATCATTACAGATAGATCATTGGGTCATTGATGTACTTAACAAATACTAGACCAAACATTTGTTTTGCTGTGAACACCTTAAATCAATATCTTGTTCAACCAAGATGGGTTCACCTAGTAATTGCAAAGCATGTGATGAGATATCTGAAAGGGACTATAGACTTGGGTTTATATTATGATGGTAGCCATGAGTATAGATTGTATGGCTACTCAAATGCATATTGGGTCGGAATTATCTCAGACAGGAAAAGCACATTAGGTAGATGCTTTTGTTTGGGGTATGCTATGAGTCATGGTTTAGCAGGAAACAGTCTAGTGTTTCTTGTAGCATGGCTGAAGCAGAATACATAGCAAATTGCTCTACTAAGTTGTGAAGCCATATGGCTTTGGAAGCTGATATCAAGTCTCTTTGACCTGAAGATGGATACTACAATGATTCTATGTGATAACCAGATTTGTGATGACAGAGAACCCCGTGTTTCGATTGTAACACATAGAAATTTGGTATTTCTACATACGAGATAAGATGCAGATGATTATGTTTCAGTATTTACATACTGTAGATGCAGATGATGATGATTTTGTATTTCTATACTGAATATATATATGATGATGCTTTCAGTATTCACATATTGGAGATACAGATGGTGATAGTTCAGTATTCACATACTGAAGATGTAGAAGATAATGTACTGATGAAGTCTCTGTCTCGGGTAAAGTTTGATCACTTTTGAGACAAGCTTGGTGTTGTTTGAAGAGACCTTCCTTGAAAGGGGGAGTAGTGATGTTGCAGTGGGATTGTATCATCCCTGGGCACTTTCACTAAAGTGATCCAGAGACCTCGGTCCTTGAGAATGAATAGGGATTGTATCATCCTAGGACATCTGTCCAAAATAGATCCGGTGACTTCGGTCTTCATGAATGTGGTGGGATTGCATCATCCCTGAAATTCGGTTCAAAATGTATCCAGAGGTCTCAGCCCCCGTGAATGTGGTGGGATTGCATTATCCCTGAACTTCCGTTCAAAATGTATTTAGAGGTCTCGGCCCTCATGAAAGTGGTAGGATTGCATCATCCCTGAACTTCGGTGCAAAATGTATCTGGAAGTCTCAGCCCCCGTGAAAGTGGTGGATTGCATCATCCTTGAAACTCGGTTCAAAATGTATCTGGAGGTCTCGACCCCCGTGAAAGTGGTGGATTGAATCATCCTTGAAACTCAGTTCAAAATGTATCTATAGATCTCAGTCCCCATGAATGTGGTAGAATTGTATCATCCTTGAACTTTGGTTCAGAATGGATTCGGTGACTTCGGTACTCAAGAACGTGTGTTGATCCCATAATTCCAATAGGAAGGATTGTCTGAGTTCCACATCTGTGTTGATCCCGTAATTTCAAAAGGAAGGATCGTTAGTAACTGCATAAAGACCTAAATCCCGTAATTCTGAAAGGAAGGATCATTGAATTGATCCCGTAATTATAATAGGAAGGATTGTCTGAGTTCCACATATGTGTTGATCCTGTAATTCCAATAGGAAGGATTGTCTGGGTTCCACATCTGTGTTGATCCCGTAATTTCGAAAGGAAGGATCGTTAGTAACTTCGTAAAGACCTAAATCCCATAATTCCGAAAGGAAGGATCATTGAATTGATCCCGTAATTCCAATAGGAAGGATTGTCTGAGTTCCACAGATGTGTTGATCCCATAATTCCAATAGGAAGGATTGTCTAAGTTCCACATCTGTGTTGATCCCATAATTCCGAAAGGAAGGATCGTTAGTAACTCCGTAAAGACCTAAATCCCGTAATTCCGAAAGGAAGGATTGTTAGTAAATCCGTAAAGACCTAAATCTCGTAATTCCGAAAGGAAGGATCATTGGTAACTCTGTAAAGACCTAAATCCTGTAATTTTGAAAGGAAGGATTATGATGATGTTTTGATGATGTTGATGTTTTTATAATGATGATGATGTTTATGATCGAAAGATCAGATGCTGCTGCTGATGATGATGTTATCTGATCGAAAGATCAAAAGTTGTTGATGATGATGATTTTCTCTGATCGAAAGATCAGCAGTTGCTGACGATGATGATGTTCTCTGATTGAAAGATTAGAATATGATGATGATGTTGTTGCTGACGATGATGATGTTCTATAATTGAAAGATCAGAATATGATGATGATGATGTTTCTCTGATCGAAAGATCAAAAGTTGCTGATGATGATGTTCTCTGATCGAAATATCAGAATATGATGATGATGATGTTTTCTGATCGGAAGATCAGAAGTTGCTTATGATTATGATGTTGCGGATGATGATGATGTTTTCTGATGGAAAGATCAAAATGAAATGATGATGATGATGTTTCTAATCGAAATATCATAATGCGATGATGATGAGATCCTGATGATGATGATGCCGTATTATCAAAGTATGATGATGACGACGTACTGATTGAAAGATCAGAATATGATGATGAGTTGATGTTAGAGTATGATGATGATGTTGTTGCTGATCGAAAGGCCAAAGTCATTAGAGAGAATTTGAGGTCAAATATGGGCCTCAAAAGGACCAAAATGTACTATAAAAATCAACCAATTACATTCTAGTAGATGACATCATCCCCCATGGTTGAGGTGGCATTGCATGAGTTA